>LKCN02000004.1:1837626-1883775 GCA_001633055.2 Ophiocordyceps polyrhachis-furcata BCC 54312 | reverse complement strand
ATAGTATTATTTAGGGCAGACGGTATTTTTATAGGGTTTGTAGTAAATAATCTTAGCGTCGATAATTAGCCCGTTCGTATAGAGTCGATTAGCATTAGCAACGCTGCTAATACTAAGGATAAGGCAGGTCCGAGGCGCAACCCCCTAGGGTCCCTTGCAGGGCTTAATTGCCTAAGCTCGGATAATATCGACTTTATTAATATCCTTAATGCCCTAAAGCAACTTATCTCTATCTTAGAGGGCGGCTAAGGTGCGGATACCCTTAGCAATTATAGCGTATAAGCATTAGGTAAGCACTGCTTCCTCGCCGAAAGCCGCCTAAATCTATCCTTTAGGATAAGGGCACGATATCTTATTAGGGTCGAAGGTAAGCATAATATCGCTGCTCGGTAGATGCCTAGCAGCAACTATAGCAGGGTCGCCTATAGCAGAATTAGCTTTAGTAACGATCTCTATAAGGGTAAGGGAGGGAGCCCCCTTAGTAACTAGGACGCCCTAAACCGAGATAAGTATCTCGCGTTCCTATCGAGCTAGTACTAGTTAGATAAGAAGTAGTCCCGAGGGTAGTATAGTAGCAGGGGCAGCGAGTACGGCGGCCTAGGACGGTTTCGACCTAGTCGTATAGGGTTGTAGAACCTTCTATACGGCCGATTCGATAGATTTCTAGATTATACGGGTAATAGTAGCAGGAAGGGAGGTCTTATCCGTCTTAGCAGCAGCGGGGGCGCGCTTCTAAAGCTTCTTCTACACCGTATCTATAATAGCCTATATAGCCCTGAAATTTTCTTATAAGACTACCCTAGCAAGACTATTAAAAGCGTCTTTTATAATAGGATTAGTTAGCGCTTATAACGTCTCTATAAATAGGTCCTTATTAGGTGCATCGATAATATTAAATTAGCCGGCACCTGTATACAGGTGCTATTATAACTACGCGATCCCCTTAGGACCCCTATCGATTACTATCGGGACCCCGACGGTATCGCCGGGGGCCCTATCCGGGGGCGCCGCGGACAGCGCTATGCCGAACGAAAAGGAGAGAAGGGGAACTAAAGAAGAAGACTTGCAGTCGCAATAAGAGATTATAGCGAGCGCTTCGTCGTCGCTGCGGCAAAATGTTGGAGATTCTAATATTAAATCCTAATAATATACTATATATTTCTAAGGCAAGGATACTCTAGATAATCCTCTTATATTTCGTAGAACTCTAATAGATAACGTTTCCTTTTATAATAAACTTATTTACTATCCTATTTTCGTTACTTAGGATAATAATATATCTTATTTATAAGGATAAGTCGTTATTATTTATAAGTAATCTATCCGTAAAAATAAATAATTTAAGTGCTAAAAGGTTAAGGGGGATATATATTAATCTGCGCTGCTAATTATCCTTTTGCTATTATAGCTGCTTATTAATCCTCTAGTAGTCTTCCTTAGTAGGTTAGTATTGCTAGGCGGCAATAGATAGGTCGAACGCAGCCTCTAGTTAGCAAATAGACGCAATATAGCCTCCTCGCGCATATTATTTAAGGTAGCTTTAGGCAAAATTAGGCTAGGAGTAATTAATAACCTTAATCTTAGCAGCCTAGCCTTTTTATCGAATTACTAGCGAATTTAATATAAGATATAGCTATAAACTATTAAAATCCGTTATACTCCCTAGGGTTAAGTTTACTTAGGGTTTTAAGCGAATTTAGGCAGAATTTAGCTTAGCCTTTTATCGTTTATAGAAAGAGTTAGTACTAAGAATAATCGTATTATTAGTTTATATCCTAATAAGACTAAAATAAGTACGGCTAGAATATAATAGGAGAAGGCAGTTATCGAATATAGAAGGTTATATATAAAGCCGTTAAATATAGTACTCGAAATAGGTCTAAAACTAGTAAACGCTAGACTTAGTAATACTATATAACGGCTTAATAACTCGGATAATCGTCTAAAGAGGGTACTTATCCTAGAGTTCTTTCGGAAAGCTTATAAGGATTATTTATTCGAGTATTAATTAGGATTACGGATAAGCCTAGGTAATATTATAAAGGTATAACTTTATTCCCTAAGTAATATACGTAGGAGCTAGAGCTAAAAGCAATTATTAGCTAACCCTTTAGATTATAGGAGATTAAGTTAGGATTTCTTTCTTCCTATTATTATTATATCCCGTAATAATTAGTTATAATTTTTCGTACGGGTAATTAGTCGTTTTATCCTTAACTTCTCGGATAAGTCTAGTATAAAAAATCCGAACTCCTTTATACTAGGCGGGATCGAACTATTCGAAAGAGAAAATACCTCGGCCTATAAGGTCTATAATCTCCTTTTAGTCTAATACTTTAAATAAGGGTCTAGGGGTAGTAATCCTGCCTTCTATGCAAAAATAAAGAGATAGCGTAAAGTCGTCCTATTCTTTCTTAAATATAAATTAGGTTAAGGTCTTTAGTAATTATAGCAGTTAAATTTCTAAACGCTATAAGAACTAGGTCTATTTTCGGGCAGGTTTTAGGTTATTTTTATCCTATTCCTAGGCAGCCTATAGTTAGGGATTATCTAAAAAATAAGGCTATATATATATTAACTAAAAGACCTAGAGACTAGTCGAGGACTAAATTATAATATTATAGCTATTAATAGCCTTAAGGGTAAAAGGACTAGTCTAGCTATCCTTTTCTCTCTAAACCTTAACCTAGCTTTATAATAGGAGTTAAAAGAGCGTTATTATATTAGGGCTATTCCTAGTAGATAGCGCCTCTTTTAGTTATTAAGATGCTATAATTTCTCGAAGACTTATTATTGCTTTCTAAACGGCTTTAGCCTATTTTCGAGTAGTTTTCGAGGGTAGAGAATCCTAAGTAATCCTTAGATATGCACTAAAAATAAGCAGAGTTAGAACTAATCTATCCGGGCTAGCAGTATTATTTACTGCTTTTACTGCTATCTAGAGAATCGAATCTTATCCTATTATTGCTCTAATTTTAGTGCTAAGGATTTTATATGCCTAGCAGAAAGGGGTATAGTATCTTTTAACCTTCCCTATAGACTAATACGCTTCTACTAGTACTTGCTAATAGGTAATTCCTATTTATCTAGATTTATTCTAGAATTCCTTAAATAAAAAATTTATGCCTATATTATATTAGAGTAAATCTAGGGGTCCTAAGTACGTATTAATCTATATTATCCTTAACGCTTCCTAGGTATCCTTAGTCGATATTAAACGCAGGAATTAGGCGGCCTAAAAAGATATTATAGCGTTAATAACGTAAAGAACTAGTTTTCTACTTAGGTATATAACGTCTATAATAATCTCGAAATTAAACTCTTTATTATTATAAAGCGTAAACTTAAATTAGCTAGGCGCCTTGCTATATAACTAATAATATTAGTAGAACTTCGAAATGCTTTCGAGAGTAGTTATTAGTATTTTATATCCGGCTCTAGATAGAAGTTAGTATAAACGTCGTACTATAGGGTATTTAAATCGGCAGTAGATTATCCTAATTTCGGATTTAGTTAGGAACAAAATCGTAGCGTCTTCTAGTTAAAGGAAGAACTAAGGGTGCCCCTATTTCTAAACAACTAGCAGCGTTTTATCCTAGCTTATAAGCTCGTTTATTATATTCCGGAAGAAAATCTTTAAATAATCTATATCTACTAAAAAAAGAAGAAAAGGGGTAGGCAAAGTAAGAATATAAAAAGTAATATTGCTAAACGGAGTTTTAATAGTTATATCGCTAAGTATAAGTATACTTTATCCTTTGCTAAATTTAATAGAATTAGTGCTAGCAGATACTTTATTAACTATAAGATATAGTATTCTTTTCTATAGGGCTTTAACCTAATTTCGTCTAGTAGTCGAAATTTATATAGTACTAGTATCGATTATAATTCCCTAAAAAGACTATTAGGAATATCGATTTTTAAGAAGGAATTATAAAGCTAGTATAGGTTCTATTACGTCTAATTTTAGGTCGTATCTAGTAAGAAGGTATATAAATACTAACGTAAAAAGGAACTAAAAGGCTTCCTATTACCTTAAAATATCCTTAGGGTTATTATTAATTACGTGCTATTCTTTATTATATAGCTTAAGTCCTTCGAATACTATAATATAGGCCGCGAAGTCCTAAGGGCTGTTATCTAAAAATTCGTAGTATGCTATATACGAGGTCTTTGCCTACTTTTATTCTTTAGGCGGGTATTTAGTCGACTAGCAACTAACCTTGCTATATATAAAATACTTTCGAGTCTAGTTCTTATTTAGTCTAAAATCGGATTAGACTTAGGTTATTCTCGAACTATTTGCAGATCGATTTTATATATTATTCTAATATTTATAGTCTAGATAATAAATTACGCTCTATTATAATATCTATTCGGCTTTATTCTTTATAATTAATATTTCTAGTACGGATTACAAATCTGCTTATAAGTTCTCGATATCTTTAGCTAGTCGGAATAATACAAACTTAAGTTCTAGTACTCCTTAGCATATATTAATAATTATTGTACGTAAAGGAGTATCTCTTTTATATCCCTTGCTAAGGGCTTATTAATATAACTCTAGTTTATCGAATAGTTTCTAGAGAACCTTATATAGGGATAGTTCCGAATTCGTCCTATAAACGGATTAAAATATAGTTAATATCTAGTCGGTAAAATAGTATACGTAATTAATATCTAACTTAAAGTGCTTCTTAAGTTAGTTATATTGCGTCTTAAAAGTATTATACTATTTAATATAATCTATAAAGTACTATTATACGCGACTAGTCTAAATATAAGGGAAAATTAAATAGAAGTATCTAAGGGCAATCTTTAATAAAAAACAAATATTAAAAAATAAACGAATAATATTATTAAGTAAATTATATAGTTTCCCTATAAAGTTCTTTATCTTATCCTAGACTTTAGTAAATTTAGTTATAATATTATTATTAATAGGCAAGTTAGGAGTCGATTTTAGGGGTAACTTAATATAAAATTTAAAAGGGATTAATTTAGACTTTTCCTAAAGTTAGATTAAACTCGAAGCGATTTCTTATAGAGTTCTTATATTATTCTAGTTAGGTTCTAAAAAAGCAGCGTTTTATATAAGTAGGTTTTAGAATCGATATAATATTAGATATTAAGTTCGTCCTTAGGGAATATCCTTATCTATTATAGGTTTTATAAATAGAGTTATTTAGGGGTTTATTTAGGGAATAGGTAAAGGTTCTCTTTAACGCAGTAGTAAAGGGTTCTAAATTAGTAGTATTTGCCTTCTAGTTAGTAATAGGGATAGATTCGAATTTAGGGAGTTTCTAGTTAAAGGTTATTATATCCCCTATAAAAAAATATAGTAAGGCAGTTAGGTGCCTTCTTCGAATTATACCTATTAATATATTAAAAGCAGCTATTACTCGAGTTATTCCTAGTTTAGGATCCGTACGAAAAGGGGTCCTATTCTTATATTCCTAGGTCCTAGAAAAAATCCTCTGCCTCTAAGGAAACTTTTTAGTAATTTTATTACTCTAGGATCCGCTAATTCCTAGATATTTTCGTCCTATCCTTCGAAAGCATCCTAAAAATCCTTAAGGAGAAAAGTGCTAGAGCTCCTAGATAATTTTATAAAATATAAAATCTAGAGTTCGATATTAGTAAGATCTTAATATAAATTTAGGATAGGTTTATCCTAGTTTTTAATTTATTTAATTAAGGCGTTTTTTATTTTTTTTATAAAATCCTAGAAGTTAATCTATATAATCTCCTAAGCAAACTTAGTATTCTAGGGTTATTATTAATTACCTTTTATAGTAATTTCTGCTAATATCCTAGTTATTATTAATAAGAATTTATATTAATTTTATAGGTATTTTTATCTAGTATTAAGATAGGTTTCTAAGGGATTAAAACTATAGGCTATAGGAGTCCGTTCCTCCTTAGTCTTAATATTACTCCTCCGAATAGTCGATATAGCCGCAAGTTCCTAGATAGTTAAAACCGCGTACTCTAGGAGTTCGTTTATATCTAAGAGGTCTATTAGCTTTCTTAGCTTAGAAATAGGCAACCTAGTCTAGCTAATCTATATATTATTAGATATAGGACTTATATTAATAGCTAATAGTAATACTAATTAGTATAGATAGGGTATTAATATATATTAGTATAATATAAGAGAGGACTTTGCTTAAGTTAGCTTAGGTCCTTAATCTATTAATATCTGCTTATATTTATCTCTTCTCTCTTCCTCTATTAGAGAGAAAAATAAAATATATATATAATCTTAAAGGTATTTAAGTTAAACTAGAGGTAATATATAATTATCCTAAACTCTATATAATCCGAATATATAGCCGCCCCCTTTCTCCTTTATACTATTATTGCTACGATTTTAGTATAAACTTATTATAATATCGTATACTTATTATACTAAGTTTAGGGGTAATCTACTTCCCTTTTTATACTGCCCCTATTATACTCCTATCTCCTATCTAAAGGGGCACGATACTTATACGGAAAGGGGTAATATATACTATAATAGAGATAATATAAAATATTAAGCAGAAAGGGGTTTGCATGCATTATAACTATAACTATCGCCGAGTTAGTTATAAGAAAGGGGCTTATGCAGAAACAAGTTATTCCGTTTTTTATAGTTGCGTCCCTGATTCTAACGAATATATAATGCCTTTAGCTATAATACGTCCTAAATCTTATCTAACTCGGCAGCGGTTAGCTTCCTGCCTAACGACTCCTCCTGCTTTTTGCGTATCTGCTAGCAGTTATAGAGCTTTTTAGCATTATAGGCAAGCTCCGAGTATACCTGCCTAACTATTAATAAACGCTTCCTACCTCGACCCCTATACTATATTAACCTAATAATACTAAATATTAGTCCTTATATAATATATATATACTTATATAGTCGCTACTATTTAATATTAGCTTAGCTAATACTAGTTAATGCTCTAACTACTTATAAGCCTAATCCTAATAGCTTTTAAATAATATATAGCTATATATTATATATATACGCAATATATACTTATTATATAGCACCTCTTGCTTATCTCCCTAATTAACGTCTCGACCTATTTTAAGTATAATAATAGTTCGACTTAACTTATTAATACTTATATAGGGCGGGTATTAATACCCTCCCTCTCTTTATATATAGTAATAAGTAATAGTTTATAGAGCAGGGTATAATATAATTAACGAATTTATACCCTACTACTAAGTAACTATATACCTAGCTAATCTATACTATGCCCTACTATATAGAAGTACCTCTATACTAACGCAACTAGATATACTCTTATACCTCTAGCTAGAAGTACCTTTATACTTTTGCAGCCTGCTAATATATTAGATATACGCACCCCCCTTACCTACTTCTACTATAGCCTATAGGACTAGGACTTATCCTGCTTATAGCACCTCGATATACGACTATTTCCTCGCCCTTTTAGGCACGCTGCCCCCTAAAGAGACTAGTTTTCCCCCGGGTATAGCCTGGTTTTTCTAGCCTGATTTTACCCTATATATTTCCTAGATACCTGCTATAGGTCCCTAGAGTAAGAATAATATATAAATACAACTACGTACGATACGAATCGTCTACGCGTCTTAACGCGTGTCTGCCCCTAAAGGAAATAACTAGGGATAGGCACGCATAGACGAAGCATTTAATTATGCAATAGGGCTATATTTAAGCAGTACTTATAGTATAATCGGATCGAACTTAGTCCGAGATTAAAGGCAGATTATAGGGAGATTAGGAAGATAAAGCAGAAAAAGAGGATTAGGATTAAGGAAATATATATATAAACTCTGCCTTCTTCCCTTATAAAAGAAAAGGAGAAAAATAGATATAAGTAGATATTAATAGATTAAGGACCTAAGCTAACTTAAGCAGAGTCCTCTCTTATATTATACTAATATATATTAATACCCTACTTATACTAATTAGTATTACTATTAGCTATTAATACGAGTCCTATATCTAATAAAAATGCAGATTAGCTAGGAAACGGATACCTAGACCTAAGCTAGGAAATAACCTTTACCCTAGGAAAGAACGGACTCCTAGAGTTCGCGGTTTTAATTTCTTATAGTACTAAATAGTATAATAGCTGCTTAGAAGACTAAGTCGACCTCGAATAATAATAAGATCCTTAAGGAGGAACGGACTCCTATAGCCTATAGTTTTAATCTCTTAAGGACTTCGACTTATACCTAGAACGCTTAGGAAAGACTAAATCGACCTCGAATAATAATAAGATCCTTAGGAAGGAACGGACTCTTATAGCCTGCAGTTTTAATCTCTTAAGGACCTCGACTTATCCCTAAAACGTTTAGGATAATAATTAAGATACCTAGAGGGATTTATTTCTTTTTCTAGGGAAACCTTCTCGATTACTTTTTTACTTTTATTTTTTACTTTTTACGACTTTTAGAATACTTTATTTTAATACTAACCCGAAATCGGATAGATATTGCCTCTATACTATACTTATTTTCTTTCTATTTTATAGGGATTATATCTTTATATCCTAAATATTTTTATACGGATATATAATTAAACTATACTTATTATATTTAGGAAGCAAGAATCTCTTTTATTAATTTAGCCTAGGCAAACTAGTAAATAAAAATTATCTGCCTAGCTAAATTTATTTAAAATTTTTATTAGGCCTGGCTATACTTAAATTTTTGCCGAGTAATACTTGCTTAAATTTTTTTTTTACCCCCCTAGCTAAATTTCCCTGCTAATTTTGCCCCTAGGAGCCTAGCTAGCAAACTACGTTATAGGATTATTTTTTTATTCTAAACTCCTAGCAGGCTTATATAGCTACGCGAGCTAAATTAGTATACTCCCCCTTCTAAAACTCGTTAAAAGGGTAGTTTATCTAGATAAATACTGCTAGAGCCCGTATAGCGCGCCTAGCTTTAGGTACTAGCTTTGCATCTAATATTAGCTAAAAATTATCTCGATATCGGAAGGGGATACTTACTATCTTATACCTTAATCCCTATAACGAATAGTAGAAGCAACTCTTTACTATCGCTAAGTCCTATTCCTAATAGGCGTTAGTTATTAGCGGCTACTAAGCTAGATAGGAGATATACTAGTAATAGGGGACTATCCTCGTTACCTCCCTATACGGCTAACTGCGACTTAGGGTCTATAGGTTTTAATAAGACCCCCCTAGCGTTTTAGGCGTTTTTATTATTATTATTAGCGTCTTAGGCGTACTTGCGGCTAGGAAAAGGCGACGACTTAGTATTATTAGCGGCGGCGTGCGTCTTAGGGCCCGAGGTATTAATAGCAAGCTGCTTAATAATAAGGCTAGGATACCTATATAAAATTAGTCTAATGCTCTTATAAAATATTACGAAATCGCAAGTAAATTAGCTAAAATTCTGCTTACTTTAACGCGTATATAGAGGAGGAACTAGAGGGATATTGCTATTATTATTATTATTACTACTAATAGCCGTCGTCTCTTTTAAGGTATCCTTACCTAAAGGCCTACCTTCTCTACTGCCCTGCCTAGCCCTATAGCCCCTCCCCCTGCCCCTACCCCTACGCTTTTTAGCTAGCTTTAGTAGTATTTCTAGAATAAATTATTAGCCTTACGTAACGATTTTAGAAAGTATTACTGCTATTTCTATTAGAGTTTAGTTATACTTACTTATAATAGTAATAATAATAATATACGCCTTTATTAGAAGTATAAAAGGAAGAAGAAAAGAAGAAGTATAAGAGGAAGAGAGGGAATAAATATATTTCGCGGGGTAAGTTATATATACGCGTATAAAAGGCGCGAAATATAGTAAGTACGCACTATAACCCTACTACCCTATAAAAGACTAATTCCTTTCCCTTTTCCTTTTTTCTTTTACTATTTTCTTCTTTATATACTTGTTTATTTATTTCCTATATAATTTCTTCCTTTCTGTCTTTCCTATATACTATTTTTTTCTTTTTACCTTTCTTTTTCTTATTTATTTCTTTCCCCTATAACGATTCGATAAATAAAAAAGAGGACTACTAGTATATAAATATAACTACGCATAATACAAATCGTCTACGCATCTTAACGCGTATCTGCCCTTAAAAGAAATAACTAGGGATAGGTACGCATAGATAAAGCATTTAATTATGCAATAGGGCTATATTTAGGCAGTACTCGTAGTATAATCGGATTAAACTTAGTCCGAGATTAGAAGCGGATTGCAAGGAGATTAGGAAGATAAAGCAGAAGAAGAGGATTAGGATTAAGGAAATATATATATAAACTCTGCCTTCTTCCTATACGGAAGAAAGGGAGAAAAATAGATATAAGTAGATATTAATAGATTAAGAACCCGAGCTAACTTAAGCAGAGTCCTCTCTTATATTATACTAATATATATTAATGCCCTACCTATAAATAAATAAATAAATAAATAAAGGTACTAATTAATAGTTGCTATATCTCTTAGTTATTATAGTTATATAAATACAACTATATATAACGCAAATCGTCTATGCATTTCTATGCTTAAAGGGAATAACTTAGGATAAGTGTATATAGATAAAGCATTTAAGTATATAATAGGGCTATATTTAGGCAGTAGTTATAATATAATCGGATTAATTTTAATCCAAGATTAGAAGCAGATTGCAAAGAGATTAGGAAAATACAGCAAAAAAGAGGATTAGGATTAGGGCAATATATATATAAACTCTAGCTTCTTTCTTTAAAAAAAAGAAAAAGAGCATGCAAAAATATAGAAATATATTAAGGACCCAAGCTATCTAAAGCAGAGTCCTCTCTTATATTATACTAATATATATTAATGCCCTACTTATAATAGTATATACTACTATAGGACTTATTATTAGTATACTAGGAAAAACAGGTTTTATTTTTACTAAATCCGGTTAAAAGGCTAGCTAGTATTAAATAAGGTTTACTACTCTTTACATTTTACTAGGTCCTTCCTATTTACAAGCTAGTAATAACCTTATATATAATTTATACTTTACTAAAAGTAGTTAATTAGCTTATAATTATACTATTATTATCCTAATTATTATTATTAGTCCTTAGGCCTTTTAGCTCTTAAAGTAGCCTTTTTATATAGTCCAGGTCTTAATCTATTTAAGCGTGTAATTTAATTTATTACCTAGTTTAGCAGTGCTAGAGGACATTTGAGAAAATAAGAGCGAACAACTATATCTAATTAAGTTAAAAGGGCTATAAACTAATTAATTATAAAGACTATATTAGCTTTCTCTCTTAGGTTATAGTAATAGCAGTACTTATCTTGCTAATAGAAGGATAGCTTTTACTAGAATAAGAGAAGTAGTTTTTAAGATATATATATTAGGACTAGCTACTACTTTTAGATATAAAGATAAGTATTACGCGCCTCTGCCTATACAGACTGCGCCTCTGCCTAAGCGGACTAAAGGTACAAGAACTTAATAAAAGCCCTGGTTATATTATATACGGGGTTATAATATATAACTTGCCCTAACCCTACGCCTATATAAAAAGCTATAGAGCCTGCTCTCTTTTGCTTATTTTCTTTTCTTTCTTCTTTATCTAGGAATATTTATTTATAGTGCCTAATATATATTTATTTGTTATGCTCTAGCTATAATACTATTTTTAGATTAATTCCCTGCTAGTAAGCGTTTAATTAAATATGTATTCCCCTTTTATATCTTATAAAAGACGAAAAATACTATACCTAGACCTCTAGTAATAACACTGCTAGAGTTAACTATAACCCCTAATAGAGTTATTATTAAGCACGACTATTAACTAACCTTATCTATTAGTATAACTATAAACCCTAACCTTAGCTTAATAATAAAACTATTAGAGCTTTTAACCCTAGGCTTAATAATAAGACTATTAAAGCCCCTTAACTTATAACCTGAGGCTTTATATTTAGCTAAGATATACTAGTTTATTGCTCTGCTAGAATTGCTTTAAAAAATCCCTTGCTTATACTAATAAGACTAGAGCAGTAAGGCATAATTATAGACTAGACCTTAGCCTTAACCCTACCCGTTAGCGCTTTACGACTTGCAGAGATAGCTTTCTCTTCTATATAGCCTAAGCCTATATAGGATACTATAAAGACTATATAGATGCTTATAGCTATAATAACCTAGATAAGAAAAAAAAAACTAGCTATACTAGTTATACTTTCCTAATTAAGACTAAGACTATTTTTATAAGAAGGCCTCTACTGCTTTTAGAGGGCCTTCTATAGGAAACTTTATAGTATTAAGCAAGGCCGCCTAGCGGACTTTTGCTATAGTAAGTAACCTAAACCCTAACTAATCGGATAAAGCTAAATCCTGCTATAAAGATATTAGTGTAAAGGATCCAGGCTTTGCTCGGATTTTATATTATACTACGCTAAGATAACTTATCCACGCGCCTAGGCCGCGCGTATATAGCCCTACTTCCCTACTATATCTTATATCTTTCCTTTCTTGTTCTTTATCTTTATTATTACTATTTAGGTCGCTATTCTATAGCAATACTAGGCTAGACCCTTATAAATAATAAAGATTAATTCCCTTTTTGCTTTCTTTTTCTACTATAGCGGACCCTAATATGTACTTTTAATTATCTTAGCAAATAGCTAAGCTTTAATAAATCGTCCTATAGTAGTAGGATACTATACTATAGTTAGAGCAATAGGCAATAGTATAGTTAAGCCGCCCTAAGCATAAGCCGCTGCTGCCTAGATTGCTATTTAATAGAGATAAAACGTTATTCCTAGCATAATGCTCCCTTATAGCGTATAAGCTAGTTACTAACTAGGAGTTTATTAGCACTGCCTACGACTAGTAGGTATTTTTATACTAGTATTTTGCGCTATTTATATAAACTAAGGTAGCCCTTTTCTTCGAGCAAGGGGAAGAATATACGTATAATATAGAGTATTTCTTTAACTACTTTAATAGCGTTTTCTTAGATCCCTACTATTAATAGACAGCTATAGTAGAGCTAGAAAAACTCGTATAGCGCTTTACTAAGTCCTTTTTAGATTTTCTTATCTGCTTTAAGGCTAAGTTATCCTTATAAGGTAGGGCTTTATAGAATAAAGTTATTAAGGTCTAACGCCTTTACTGCTCCTTTTTATCTAAGTTATATTAATACTATATTAGTATAAAGGATCCGGGCTTTGCCCAGATCTTGTTATATTACGCGAGGATAACTTATCCACGCGTACGGGCCGCGCGCATATAGCCCTACCCCCTACTATATATTATATCCTTCCTTTCTTTTTCTTTATCTTTATTATTACTATTTAGGTCGCTATTCTGCAGTAGTACTAGGCTAGACCCTTATAAATAATAAAGATTAATTCCCTTTTTGCTTTCTTTTTCTACTATAGCGGACCCTAATATATACTTTTAATTATCTTAGCAGGTAGCTAAGCTTTAATAAATCGTTTTATAGTAGCAGGATGCTATACTACGGTTAGAGCAATAGGCAATAGTATAGTCGAGCCGCCTTAAGCGCAAGCCGCTGCTACCCGGATTGCTATTCGATAGAGATAAGATATTATTCCTAGTATAGCGCTCCCTTATAGCGCATAAGCTTATTGCTAACTAGGAGTTTATTAGCACTGCCTACGACTAGTAGGTGTTTTTATACTAGCACTTTACGCTATCCGTATAGGCTAAAGTAGCCCCTTTCTTCGAGCAAGGGGAGGAATATAGATATAATACGGAGCATTTCCTTAACTACCTCGATAGTATCTTTACAGACCCCTACTATTAGCAGATAGCTATAGCAGAGCTAGAAAAACTCGTGCAGCGCCCTATAGAGTCCTTTTCGGATTTTCTTATCCGATTTAAGGCTAAGTTATCCCTATTAGGTAGGGCCTTATAGAACGAGGTTATTAAGGTCTAACGCCTTTATTGCTCCCTCTCCTCTAAGTTACGTTAATACTATATTAGGCGCAATATCCCCTATAATAACTATACTAGGGCAGTAACGCATATTAGGTCTATTGCTATTAATATCGAAGCCTTCTGCCTTAAGGCTTGTTCTAACGCTAAAAGGGCTCCTCTAGCTAGCTAGACGCGTCTACGCCCTAATACCCTAATAACGGATATCTATAGCGCAGGCACTTCCTCTTAACCTACTGCCTACTATCTATAATAGTCTAATACCTGCTGCTAAGCGACGTAGGTTAGCTCGGATATAATTAAGCAGCGCTGCGTTAATAATATATGCCTTCGCTATAGCGTTCCTAGGCACTTCCTAAAGTCCTATAACCTCTATCTAGCGCGTTGCTTATCTATATCGCGCGTGCGTTTTATAGATATAGTAGATACTTCTAATGCTTCTCTAGGCTAGGCGGGAAATATACTGCCCTTATAATAAGTCTCTTGCTAGGGGCAAGTAGTCGTATTAAGAATATTAATAGTAGTTTAGTAATATAATTTAAGGAAATTAAGAGGGATATAAATACCGCGCTTTTTCTTTTTCCCGTACTCGTAAACTCTACTACTTTCGTTAACGCGTAGGCAGACTATAGCTATAATTGCTATACTGCTATAAGCAAATCGCTAGTTTAACGTTACTAGCTTAAGAGAGTGCGTCTTCCCTAGCCGCGTATAGTCCGGACGGCTATTTTAATTAGTCGAGATTAGGATAGTTATTTTAAGGAGACGTTATTAATTTAGGATATTATGCGTTTTATTGCTAATATTAATAGGTAGCTTACGCCTATTATTATATACCTAATCCCTAGGCTAATATAGGAATTTATTCTTAGCACTTTATAGCTTACGCGTTATAACGTATTAGTCCGCGCTAGCAGGCGCAAGTTAATTATTTATTTTGCAGATAACCTAGTTATTTATAGTAGCGCCGCCTATTAGGTTTCTAACCCTATAGTTGCTATTATAGGCTCTACTTTTACTAGCCTTATTTACTAGGAGACCTATTATCCTAAGGGTTTCTAGTTCCTTGCAACTAGCCTGCGCAAGATCTTATTAGCGCTCCGTATTACCCCTACTCCTAAAGCGCCCCCTATAATTTCCCTCCTATCTAAAGTCTCTAACTTTGCTAACCTTTTTAGTAAGGAGAAAGCTAGCGCCCTGCTACTTTACTATAGCAGCTAGGATTACTATATTCGCCTGCGTTATAACCCGGATAGTTCCTTGCCTGCTTTCCTATAGGGCCCTTTATATAATATGCCGCAGGAATACCTTCTCGAGGTTCGCTAGCAAATTACTAACCTAATAGATAAGGGGTAGATTTGCATAAGCTTGTTATTAGCGGTAGCTCCTATCCTTCTTACTAAAAAGCCTAGGGGTAGCTAGCGTTTCTATATCGATTATTGCGCTTTAAACTAAGTTATAGAGCAGGATTGCTACCTGCTTCCCTTAATTAAGGAGACGCTGCGCAGCCTTTCTAGCGCCTATTAGTTTATAAAATTAGATATTTGCGCCGCCTTTTATAAGCTGCATATTATAGAGGGTAATAAATATCTAATAGCGTTCCGTACCTAGTTTAGGCTTTTTAAATAGCTTATTTGCCCCTTTAGCCTTGCTAGAGCGCCCGCTTCTTTTTAGCGATATATTAATAACGCGTTAGGCACGTCCCTAGGCGACTTCGTTATAGCGTATCTCGATAATATTTTAATCTATTCCGGGGGATTGCGTGCTAACTACTAGGGTAAGGTCTAGGCTATTATAGCTAAGTTATAAGCTACGGGTTTATTTTTAGATATCGATAAGTACGCTTTTGCAGTTAAGGAGGTTAAGTACCTAGGATTTATTATATACGCTAGCTGCAAGATACGTCCTAACCTGGATAAAGTAGCTATAATACGTAACTAGGAGGCGCTTTCCTGTATTTAAGGTATTTGCAGTTTCCTTAGCTTTACGAACTTTTATTGCGACTTTATCCCTTGCTTCTCTTATATTATAGCCCCTCTTATTAACCTAACTCGTTGCAATATACCCTTCTAGTAGATAGCTAAGTACTAGGCAGCCTTTAACTACTTTAAGGCCGCGTTTATTACTTATCCCGTCCTAGCGCAGTAGGATCCTTGCTAGCTAATAGTTATTAAAATAGACTGCTCTAGTAAGGCACTTAGTAGCTGCTTATTATAGATAGGAAAGGATAAAATCCTCCGCCCTATTGCATACTTTTCCTAGAAGCTTTAACTTGCAGAGAGGAATTATACTATCTATAATAAGGAGCTCCTTGCTATTATTGCCTGCCTTAAAGCCTAGTTAGCTAAGCTATATAGTATAGCTAAGCCTTTTATAATCCTAATAGATTATAAGGCCCTTAAGCACTTTACTACTCCTAAGGAGATATTAGAATATTAGGCATAGTAGGCTAAGACGTTATTTTTATTTAACTTTTACTTTTATTACTGCCCTAGCTTATAGGCAGCGCGTCCTAATACTTTTTCCTAGCGCGATTAGGAGTACTATAATACGCCCTCTCGTTTTAGCTAGATTATATAGCCCCTTTCGATTTGTGCTTTTTAGATAGCTCTGCTATAGGCAAGCATCCCTTATTAGCAGGCGCGTATTCCTTGCTAGCCCGCGTCTAGGGTTCCTTTTCTGCTTCCTGCAACTAACTCCTCGCTAGACTATCCTCCCTCCCTATTAGTAGCTTCTATTCCTCCCCTTAACGTTACTAATTCCCTAACTCCTTTCCCTAACGCATACTTATAGGAGTTATAGCGTTCTGCTTTATAGTATAACCCGTTATATACTATCCGCCTCGATGCGTTATGCTTAGTAGCAAGGAAGTTCCCCCCTAAAGCTTATACTTGCGAATAAGTAGCAGATTATACTATTTCTGCTGCTAGCTTCCTATAATTCTATAGCTATTTCTAAGTCCCTTGCTAGGAACCTCTTACTATATTCTTAATCTAGCGCGTTTATAACTCGCCTCTTGCTAGCTACCCTAGGAAGAATATTATATTTTAACTCTTCTAACGCGATTTTTACTAGGAGGGGATATCTAAGAATATCGCGCGTTTTATATATAATTATTATTACTATAGGGATTACCTTTACTATTACTATTATTAAGGCTTTTTTTAACCCCTTCTAATTGCTAACTATTTCTAGTCTATAATTTTAATTAATTTTATAACTAACTTCCTAGCTAACTCTCCTAACTCCTTGCGTTTCCTTATAGTTATTACGGACTAGCTTTCTAAGTATATTTAGCTTAAGGCTATAGCGTTTATAGACGCTAAGGCTTATACGCGTTATTTTATTTTAACCTAGTAGCGCTTCTATAGCTTCCCTGCGTAGTTAATCTCGGATTATAGTTCGAATTAGACTAGGAGTTTCTAGTCCGAACTCTACTATCTTATTAGGGTCTAGCAGCTCCTATCTACGTTTTATTACCTATAGATAAATAGTAGTATAGAGCATGCTAACTAAAAGGTATAGGCTATCCTCTACTATATAGTAGCCTTTTCTTAGTTAGATTAGCTAGACTACCTCCCTGCTTACTAGCTTGCGTTAAATAACTACGAGTTATTAGTTACTAGGCTTAGCCTAAATCGCCTTTTATATAGGTTTAATATTCCCTTAATTAAGATCGAGCAGTCTTTATTAGCTTTCTCTGCCTCGCCTAAAGGGCATGCTATTACCTTCCTCTAGCACTTTAAAAAGGGGTTAGACCTAGTATAGGCTAGTATCGCATAGGCGTAGTAGCAGTAGCAGGACTCTTTTAATACTACGTATTATCTAGCTAAGAGGTTCTAGGTTAGTAATTTTATTTAGCTAGATATATACTATATTCGCTCTAACTATCCTTTTAGGAAGCTTAACTATCTCTAGGCTAAATACTATATTATTACTATCCTATCCCCTCTAACTATTATACTTAATACGCTATAAGGTATTTACCCTACCTTTTATATTAACCTGCTTAAACGCACTATATTAGACTTATTACCCTTATAGTTATATACTAACTCCTAGCTAGACCCTACTCTCTATTTATCTAATAATAACCTATCCCTTAATAAGTAAGAGGTTAAGGAAGTGCTTGCTACTAAGAATACTCGGGGTTAGCAATTAGTAAACTCCCTATTACGCTATTTTATTTTTATTAAGTAGCATAGCTATATAACGCCTACCTAGGAGCCTCTAGAGAGTATATAGGATTATAAGGCATTATTATAATTCGAGGCTAAGTTTAGTAATACGTATATATATAATAGACCCTAGTATATTTAGCTACGTACTCCTATACTATTGCCCCTCCCTTTCTTACTACTTGCTGCTTTCGCCTTATCTCTTTTTCCCCCCTCTCCCCTTTTTACGCCTCCTCTACCTCGTCCTCCTCTAGCTGCGTCTATTAGCCCCGCAGGTTTAGATTACTAGTCTAGCAGGCGCAGGTTAGTATATTAAGCAATCCGTAGCGGATATAGCCGCGCGTAGTGCTAGTAGTATTAGTAGTAAAGCGTTATAGGGCAGGGGAGGGCTACGTTAGGGAATTAGCTAAGGAGGATAGCGTAAACCTAGACCTAGCTAACGCTAGCAGGGATAATATAGCTATAAGCCCCTATAAGGCGGCAAGTATTATAGCGTTAGCCTAGCATATATTAGCCTGCTATTACTCCTAGTTATCTAGGATTGCCTATTAAATATCTGCCTAGTAGTAGAGAGCCTCCTTCTACTAAGTAGTAAAACTATTTAGCTTATAGGCGATTAAGCCCTACTGCTACTACTATTATTAGTATATTACTGCTATAGCTAGGTTTATTCCGCGCTAGGGGGTAGTAGGGTAGGCGGGTATTATAATAGCAGTAGAGGCTAGGACTAGTGCGTTGCTATTATTATTATTATTATTGCTAGGCAAGGCTAGGGGGGCAAACGCGTTTTAGGTCGGCTAAGGCGCGAGATAAGCTATAGTAAGCATATTCTATAGCCTCTCTACGCGGGCCTAAAATACTAGTATTAAAATAGCGCGCTAGCTAGGGGTATTACTACTATAAACTCGAGCTAGGACTAAAATAGCTCGTCCTGCCCGCAATATCTCCTATAGGTTACGAACTAGCCGCTATAAACGTGTATTAGCAGCAAAGAGGTGCCTTTCTTATAGGCACTATCTCCGCTATTAATAGCACGTCGTATAGGCAGCTCCCCGCCCGCGTACGCATTTAGCCTCGCTATTATTATATAAATTACCTACGTATAGGGTATATAAGCAAGGGACCTCTTTAGGGCTAGTATTATCCTCGTTATTTAAATCCCCTTTTATAACAAAAGTCCCTATTGCCTATACGGGCAATAGGCTAGGGGTTATTAATATAGTTCTTCTTCCGGGCTAGGTATAGGTTATTATAAGTAAATCTTTAATTTATATAATTCTAGTAATACTCCGCGTCCGTTACGGTATATAGATATTATAGATATTATAGGGGGTACGCGTTTATATTATTTTGTTTTAATCCCTAGATTATAGTAGGTTAGGGCAATATGCAGATTTTATTTTTTCCGCCCTCTTGTATTAGGCGGGGTAACTATAGCTAGGGGGGTATATAAAGGATCCGGGCTTTGCCCGGATCTTGTTATACTACGCGAGGATAACTTATCTACGCGTACGGGCCGCGCGCATATAGCCCTACCCCCCTACTATATATTATATCCTTCCTTTCTTTTTCTTTATTTTTATTATTACTATTAAGGTCGCTATTTTGCAGCAGCACTAGGCCAGACCCTTACAATTAGGCGCGATATTCCTTATAACGACTACGCTAGGGCAGTAACGCGTATTTAGTCTATTGCTATTAATATTAAAGCCTTCCGCTTTAAGGCTTATTCTAATACTAAGGGGGCTCTTTTAGCTAGCTAGACGCGCCTATATCCTAATACCCTAATAATAGATATCTATAGTATAGGCACTTTTTCTAATTCTGCTACTCGCTGCTTATAATAGTCTAATACCCGCTGCTAAGCAATATAAGTTAGCTCGGATATAATTAAATAGCGCTGCGTTAATAGCATATGCCTTTATTATAGTATCTCTAAGCACTTTTTAAAGTCTTATAACCTCTATCTAGCGTATTGCTTATCTATATTATATATACGTTTTATAAATATAGTAGATATTTCTGCTGCTTTTTTAAGCTAGGCAGGAAATATACCGCCCTTATAATAATTCTCTTGCTAGGGGCAAGTAGTTGCGTTAAGGATATTAATAGTAGTTTAGTAATATAATTTAAGGAAATTAAAAGGGATATAGATACTATGCTTTTTCTTTTTCCTATACTTATAAACTCTACTACTTTTATTAATGCGCAGGCAGACTATAGCTATAATTACTACGCTACTATAAGCAAATTGCTAGTTTAATATTGCTAGCTTAAGAGAGTATATCTTCCCTAGCCACGTATAGTCCGGGTAGCTATATTAATTAGTCGAGATTAGGATAGTTATTTTAAGAAAACGTTATTAATTTAGGATATTATGCGTTTTATTGCTAATATTAATAGGTAGCTTACGCCTATTATTATATACCTAATCCTTAAGCTAATATAGGAATTTATTCTTAGCACTCTATAGCTTATGCGTTATAACGTATTAGTCCGCGCTAGCTAGCGCGAGTTAATCGTCTATTCTATAAACGACCTAGTTATTTATAGTAGCGCTGCCTGCTAGGTTTCTAATCCTATAGTTACTATTATAAGTTCTACTTTTACTAGCCTTATTCGCTAGAAGACTTATTATTCTAAGGGTTTCTAGTTTCTTATAACTAGCCTGCGCGAGATTTTATTAGCGCTCTATATTACCCTAACTCCTAAAGCGCCCCTTATAACTTCCCTCCTATCTAAAGTCTCTAACTTTACCGACTTTTTTAGCAAGGAGAAGGCTAGCGCCCTACTACTTTACTATAGCAGCTAGGATTACTATTTTCGCCTATATTATAACCCGGATAGTTTTTTGCCTGCTCTCTTATAGGGCCTTTTATATAATATACTATAGGAATACTTTCTTAAGGTTTGCTAGTAAATTACTAACTTAATAGATAAGGAGTAGATTTGCATAAGCTTATTATTAGTAGCTATTCCTATCCTTCTTGCTAAGAAGCCTAGGGGTAGCTAGCGTTTCTATATTAATTATTACGCTTTAAACCGAGTTATAGAGCAGGACTGCTACTTGCTTCCCTTTATTAAGGAGATATTATATAGCCTTTCTAGCGCTTATTAGTTTACGAAGTTAGATATCCGCGCTGCTTCTTATAAGCTGCGTATTATAAAGGGCGATAAATACCTAACTATATTCTATACTTAGTTTAGGCTTTTTAAGTAGCTTACTTGCCCTTTTAGCCTTACTAGAGCGCTTGCTTTTTTTAGCAATATATTAATAACACGTTAGGTATATTCCTAGGCGACTTTATTATAGCATATCTTAATAATATTTTAATTTATTCTAGGGGATTGCGTATTAACTACTAGGGTAAGGTCTAGGCTATTATAAATAAGTTATAAGCTATAAGTTTATTTCTAGATATTATTAAGTGCGCTTTTATAGTTAAAAAGGTTAAGTACCTAGGATTTATTATATATACTAGCTATAAGATATATCCTAATCCGGATAAGGTAGCCGTAATATATAACTAGGAGGCGCCTTTCTATTTTTAAGGTATTTATAGTTTCCTTAGCTTTACGAACTTCTATTATAACTTTATCCCTTGCTTCTTATATATTATAGCCTCTTTTATTAATTTAACTCGTTATAATATGCTTTTTTAGTAAATAGCCGAGTACTAAGCAGCCTTTAACTACCTTAAGGCCGCGTTTATTACTTACCCTATCCTAGCGCAGTAGGATCCTTGCTAACTAATAGTTATTAAAATAGACTATACTAGTAAGGCACTTAGTAGCTGCTTATTATAGATAGAGAAGGATAAAATCCTCTGCCTTATTGCGTACTTTTTCTAGAAGCTTTAACCCGCGGAGAGGAACTATACTATTTATAATAAGGAGCTCTTTGCTATTATTGCCTGCCTTAATTAAAAGGTTATACAAGCAGTGGATAAAAAGTTAATAAATCGGAAAGGTAATTACGTAATAGAGAAGAAGAAGAGGAATTACGTAATAGTCTAAAAGAGGAAATTAAAGAAGAATTAGAGGCAGGAGAGGTGTTTGTATTAAGAAGGTGAGAAAAGCTAATGCTAATAATTCTTTTAAGTAGGTAGGAAAACCCTCCTCCTTTTATAGACAATTTCTCAGGAATAAAGATACTTCTCGAGATACTTTAAAGTCCTTACTTGTAGTACTCTAACGTATATATACGTTACTACTTCTCCCTTATTTTTAGGTATTTTCCTTCTTTAAATATTTGACTTAGAAGATTAGCAATTTAGAGGAAGACTTGTACGTTATATATATAGCGATCTGATCGATCTAATTAATCTAACCCTATAACACCTGCTATAACCGCTATAACGCGCCCGCTATAGCCCCTATAAGTACGTACCCTACCCTGCTATAAGCGCTATGCTTAGGGGGGTGTAGGTATGGATTAGGCCCTATTTATAGTATATGTTTTAAGCCTAATTATAAGCTTATTTTTTATCCGTTTAAGATAAAAAGATATGCATTTTAAAGCGGTTTAAAAGGGCTATAAAATAATATAGGTCTTGTCTTATAAAAGTACCTTTTTTATTAAGCTTTTTTATAGCTGTATTATTATATATACTCTTATACTTAAAGCCTAGTTAGCTAAGCTATATAGTATAGCTAAGCCTTTTATAATCCTTATAGACTATAAGGCCCTTAAGCACTTTACTACTTCTAAGGAGATATTAGAACGTTAGACATAGTAGGCTAAGACGTTATTTTTATTTAACTTTTACCTTTATTACTGCCCTAGCTTATAAGCAGCGTGTTTTAATGCTCTTTCCTAGTGTAATTAGGAGTACTATAATACGCCCTTTTATTTTAGCTAGATTATATAGCCTCTTTTAATTTATACTTTTTAGATAGCTCTACTATAAATGCGCGTACTTTATTAGTAGGCGCGTATTCCTTACTAGCCTATATCTAGGGTTCCTTCTCTGCCTCCTATAATAGACTCCTTGCTAGACTATCCTCCCTCCCTATTAGTAGCTTTTATTCCTCCCCTTAACGTTACTAATTCCTTTATACCTTTCCTTAATGCATACTTATAAGAGTTATAGCATTCTGCTTTATAGTACGACTTATTATATACTATCCGCCTTAATATATTATGCTTAGTAGCAAGGAAGTTTCCCCTTAAGGCCTATACCTGCGAATAGGTAGCGGATTATACTATCTCTACTACTAGCTTCCTGTAATTCTATAGCCGTCTCTAAGTCCCTTATTAGGAATCTCTTACTATATTCTTAATCTAGCGCGTTTATAACTCGCTTCTTGCTAGCTACCCTAGTAAGAATATTATATTTAAACTCCTCTAACGAGATTTTTACTAGGAGGGGATATCTGCTAATATTATACGCTTTATATATAACTATTATTACTATAGGGATTACCTCTACTATTACTATTACTAGGGCCTCCTCTAACCTTTTCTAATTGCTAACTATTTCTAGTCTATAATCTCGATTAATTTTATAACTAACCTTTTAGCTAACTCTCTTAACTCCCTGCGTTTCCTTATAGTTATTACGGACTAGCTTTTTAAGTATATTTAGCTTAAGGCTATAATATCTATAGACGCTAAGGCTTATACGCATTATTTTGTTTCTACTTAGTAGCGCTTTTATAGCTTCCTTATATAGCTAATCTTAGATCGCGGCTCGAATTAGACTAGGAGTTTCTAGTCTGCCCTCTACTGCCTTATTAGGGTCTAGCAGCTCTTATTTATATCCTACTACTTATAGATAAATAGTAGTATAGAGCGTGCTAACTAAAAGGTATAAGCTATCCTTTGCTATATAGTAGCCTTTTTTAAGTAGTTAGATTAGCTTAATTACCTCCCTGCTTACTAGCTTATATTAAATAACTATAAGTTATTAGTTACTAAGCTTAGCCTAAATTTCTTTTTATATAGGTTTAATATTCCCTTAATTAAAATCGAGCAGTCCTTGCTAGCTTCTTCTGCCTTGCCTAAAAGGCATGCTATTACCTTCCTCTAGCACTTTAAAAAAGGGATAGACCTAGTATATGCTAGTATTATATAGGTATAATAGTATTAGCAGGACTCTTCTAATACTATATATTATCTAGCTAAAAAGTTCTAGGTTAGTAATCTTATTTAGCTAGATATACGCTATATTCGCTTTAATCGCCTTTTTAGGAAGCTTAACTATCTCTAGACTAAATACTATATTATTACTATCCTATTTCCCCTAACTATTATGCTTAATATACTATAAGGCATCTACCCTATGTTTTATATTAACCTGCTTAAGCGTACTATATTAGACCTATTGCTCTTATAGTTATATATAGACTCCTAGCTAGACCTTTCTCTCTATTTATCTAATAATAACCTATTTTTTAATAAGTAGGAGGTAGAAAAAGTGCTTACTACTAAGAATGCTTAAGGATAGCGCGTAGTAAACTTACCCCTATACTATTTTATCCTTATTAAGTAGTATAGCTATATAATACCTATCTAGGAGCCTTTAAAGAGTATATAAGATTATAAGGCATTATTATAGTTTAAGGCTAAGTTTAACAATACGCATATATATAATAAACTTTAGTATATTTAGCTATATACTCCTATACTATTATCCCTCTCCTTTTTACTACTTACTGCTTTTGCCTTATCCCTTTTTCCCCTCTCTCCCCTTTTTATGCCTTTTTTATTTTATCCTCCTCTAGCTGCGTTTATTAACCCTATAGGTTTAGATTACTTATCGAATAAGCGCGGGTTAGTATATTAAGCAAACTATAGCGGATATAGCTATATATAATACTAGTAGTAGTAGTAGTAATGCGTTATAGGGCAGGGGAAGGCTATATTAAGGAGTTAGCTAAGAAGGATAGTATAAACCTAGACCTAGCTAACGCTAGCAGAGACGAAATAGCTATAAGCACCTATAAAGCAGTAAGTATTATAGCGTTAGCCTAGCGTATATTAGCCTACTACTACTCCTAGTTATCTAGGATTGCTTATTAAATATCCGCCTAGTAGTAGAGAGCCTTCTCCTAATATAAGTAGGGCATTAATATATATTAGTATAATATAAGAGAGAACTCTGCTTAAGTTAGCTCGGGTCCTTAATTTATTAATATCTGCTTATATCTATCTTTTTCTTCTTCCTTAAGGGAAGAAGCTAGAGTTTATATATATAGTTCCCTAATCCTAATTCTTTTCTTCTGCTTTGTTTTCCTAATCTCTTTATAATCTGCTTCTAATATTAGATTAAGTTCGATTTAATTATACTACGAGTACTGCCTAAATATAGCCCTATTGCGTAATTAAATGCTTCGTTTATATATACCTATCCTTAGTTATTTTCTTTAAAGGCAGGAATATATTAAAACGTATAGATAATTTGCGTTATATATAGTTATATTTATATACTAGTAGTTCTTTTTTTTATTATCGAATTGTTATAGGGAAAAAAATAAATAAGAAAAAGATAAGTAAAAAGAAAAATAGTATATAGGAAAGATAGAAAAGAAGAAATTATATAGGGAATAAATAGATAAGTATATAAAAAAGAATATAGTAAAAGAAAAAGAGTAAAGGAATCGGTTTTTTATAGGGTAGTAGGGTTATAGTGCGTACTTACTATATTTTGCGCTTTTTATACGCGTATATATAACTTACCCTGCGAAATAAATTTATTCCCTTTTTTCCTTTTATACTTTTTCTTTTTTTCTTTTTTTATACTTTTAAGAAAGCATTAAAGCATTACTATTATTATTAATAATAAGTATAAATAAAATTAAATAGGAATAGTAGTAGTACTTTCTCGAAATTGTTATATAAGGCTAATAAAATATTCTAGAAATACTACTAAAGCAAACTAAGAAGCGCAGGGGTAAGGGGCAGGGGAGGGGCTATAGGGCTAGTAGGGGTAGTAGGGAAAGGCTAGCGGGCAGAAATACTACTATAATACGCAAGAGGACTATAATTAGCAGTAATAAAGAAAAAAAAGATAATAACGAAGTTTTATTAGTACTAACTCCGCGTATATATCCTAGTAAGCAAGATTGCTAGCCGATTTAGTTGCGATTTTAAAAAGGTTTTCGCAATATTATAAGAAGAATATCGGGCTAATTTTATATAAGTATACTAGCGTTATCTTTTAGTAGTTTGCTATTAATGCCTAGGCTATTAAAATGCACTCTGCTGCCTATTATACTAAGTTAGCGCATTTTCCCTGCTATATTTACGCTAAAAACTCTAATAATAATAATAAGAATGCTAATAACGCTTAAGGGGTCCTAGTAGTATAACCTATAAATGCTAAATTAGGGTTAGCTGTATAGTAAGGTAATAAAGATAGTCCTTTACTATAATAACCTAGGATATAAATACTAGTTAAAAGTACTATCTTATTAGATAAGCTGCTTATTAAACCGCTTAGTAAGATATCTTATATAATACTATTAAGTAATAGGATATCTATACTTAAGTTCTAGCTAAACTTCGGATACTAAGATAAGGAATAACGAATAAGATTCTTAGGATAAGAATAACGAATAAGAGTCTTAGGATAAGAATAACAAATAGGAATCTTAGGATAAGAAGACGGCTAGAGAAGGCTAGCAACGGACAATGCATTATAAGTCACACAGTGAATCACACAGTGCAGTACTGTGTGAGTCATAGCGTGGAATATAACGGAAGACAATAGAATAAGACAAAGCTATCCTATTTGCTAGAACTTAGTATAAATTTAAAATTAGAATATAACAGAATGCAATAGAATATAACAAAGCTATTTTATTCGCTAGTAGATTTAAAATTAAAGGTTCTATAGGACTCTATAAGTTTCTACGTAGCTTATATAAGTAGATAGTTTTCTTAGGGAAGAAAAAGTATATAAGGAAGTCTTCCTTCCCTTAAAGAACCTTTCTTCTTCTTTTTTCTTATCTAAGCTTTTAATCTAAACACACTTGCACTTAAAAGCCTACTCTCTCTATACCTACCTCTGCCTTATAGGATATTCCTAATTAGGAAGTCTACTTATAACGTGCTTTATAACTTTCCTCTCTTATTTACTTATTAGCCTATTTAAAGAAAGTAAGTAAAACCTTTATCCTTTTACTACCCCCTTTCTCTTATCTTTAGAAGCTTAGATTAAGGACTATTAGGTAATAATCGGATAATTACAAATACTGTATTCGATAAGGGTACGGTTCGTAATACGTTAAAAGCTTCTTACTTTTTTAGTCACTCTATAAGTTACGAGAAAGGAAGAGAGTATGCTAAAAATCCCTTTTCTAGCAAAATTAGAAAATTAGAGAAAAAACACTATACTTTTAACCTTATATATCTCTACAATAAAATAAGGTATAGACCAACTTTTTTAATCCTAATTAGGAAAAGGCTAGCGCTTCCTTATTTAAAAGGTTATATAAGCAGTAGATAAAAAGTTAACAAATCGGGAAGGTAATTACGTAATAGAGAAGAAGAAGAGAAATTACGTAATAGTCTAAAAGAGGAAATTAAAGAAGAATTAGAGGCAGGAGAGGTGTTTGTATTAAGAAGGTAAGAAAAGCTAATGCTAATAATTCTTCCAAGTAGGTAGGAAAACCCTCCTCTTTTTATAGATAATTTCTCAGAAATAAAGGTACTTCTTAAGATACTTTAAAGTTCCTACTTATAGTACTCTAACGTACCTATACGTTACTACTTTCCTCTTGTTTTAAGGTATTTTCTTTCTTAAAATATTTAACTTAGAAAATTAGCAATTTAGAGGAAGACTTATAGCGATCTGACTAATCTAACCGATCTAATTAATCTAATTAATCCGATCGATCCGATTAATCTAACCCGCTATAACTGCTATAACGTGCCCGCTATAGCCTCTGTAAGTACGTACCTACCCGCTATAAGCGCTTATACTTAGGGGGGTATAGGTACGAATTAGGCTGTATATGTTTTAAGTCTTTTTTATAAGCTTATTTCTTATCCGTTTAAGATAAAAAGATATGCATTTTACAGCGTTTTAAAAGGGCTATAAAATAGTTTAGGTTTTGTCTTATAAAAGTACCTATTATATATTTTTTATTAAGCTTTTTATAGCTGTATTATTATATATACTCTTGTACTTATAGTGTATAATATGGCTACTTTACACGCTCCTGCCCCCCCCCTATACTGCTAACCTTAGACCTGCAATTAATATTAGCAAAGTTCTAAGACCTAAGTTCTTTAGTAGAAAAGATTACGACTTACAGGCCTTCTTAACTAATATAAAGGCTTATTTTAGGCTCTACGCTTCTGCGTTAACGAGTAAACCTTTAAAGGTAATCTATACTTCTACTTATCTAGAAGGTATAGCCTTAGATTAGTTCGAGCCTATACTACGGAACTATTTAGCGCCTAATAACGAGCACGAAGAAGATATAGAACTTATCTTCGCCGATTTCGAGCACTTTAAAGAAAAAATACGGGAAGTTTTTAGTTAATAAGATAAAGCTAGAACTGCTAAATATAAGTTAAAAACCTTATAGCAAAAGGGTTCTGCTTCTAGCTATACTGCTAGCTTCCGATAAATTATAATTAAGCTAGACTAGGAAGACAAAGCCCTAATAGCTATATTTTACGAAGGACTAAAAGACGAAGTTAGAGATAAAATATATAAGCTAGATTAGCCAGACGACCTATCTACTTATATAGCTTCTGCGATTAAAATCGACGATTGATTATTCGAAAGAAGATAATAAAGATATAGCAGTAAGAATAATTCTTCTTATATTAATAAGGGAAAAGAAATACTAAAAAAGGAAATTATAACTACGCTAATAGAGGTAATCCTATAGATCTAGATATAGTTTCCTCTAAGCTAGTTATCTGCTTCTTTTGCAAGAAAAAAGGGCATATTGCAAAGAACTGCTTTAAAAAGCAGGGTAAAGGAAAAGGTCGACCTATAAGTAAGACGATTAGCACTATTACTGCTTTTCCTATTACGAAGAAGGTTGCTAAATATATTCTAGGTCCGAGTAGTAAAAATACTGCTATTTGTTCTGCGAATTAGGGAAAGAACCTAGCGAAGGAAAAGAAATAACTCGAAGCCTACGCTACTGCAGATAGGCTATAGAAAGAAGTTCAGGATTATAAAAAGCCTTCGACTAGTGCTAATAATACTAATAAGATAGCTAATATTCTATACCTAAGTAGTAAGAATACAGTTCGACAAACTAATAGGCCTATAAAACCTATAAGCCTAATTAAATATCCTATGGAATTCGATTTAGAAGGCGAATACTATCTAGTTTTAGACGTTAATCTAATAAAATCTTATAAGTATATTACGGAAGAACAGTATAAGAATCGATAGGAAGGATTTCGAGGAGTACCTATACTCTTAACAAAGTGGATTATAGCCCTTCGATTAGCGATATAGTCCCGACTATTACGCTAGACGACTATATATAAGATCGCAATAACGATTTGCTAATTCCGGAAGAGGAAATAAAGAAAGAAAAAGAAAACATCGACGTTAAAATAGATTTACCGCTCCTTATAGCAGAAAACCTATATTCGATTCAAGACGAGGAAAACGAAGAATTCGAAAATAAAGTCGAATAACATTTTATTAGGGTTAAAAACGCTATTCTCGAGGAATTCGAAGAATAGAAACACAGTAACGCTAGCGAATATTACCCTAATACCTATATTTTTAGACACCTAGCCGTTCTAGAAGGATTTCTAGAAAGGTGTTAGAACGCATATAAAGCTACTAGTTATCTTTATTGCTTTAAAAATAATTGCGAATTCTATAAGGCTAAAAAAGAACAAAAGAGACACTTTCTAACTAAACCGCCTTATTATAACGACTATAGTTATATTAAAGAATCTTTCTTTATTAACTAGATTAAATTTATTCTAGATTAGGAAACTGATTTCAGAATCCTAAAGAAAGAACAAGGAGATAAATTTAACCTATAATCTCGAATCGTTAATAACAAGTTAGTAGAAATTAAATACCGAATCGACGAAATTAGGGATAGTATTATAGGAAACTCCCTAGATTCGGAAATCCCTATAGAAGAAAATAGCCCTATAAGGTAGGACTTTTTAACTAAGTCTAAAGAATATAAAAAAACCTTAAAGCTAACAGAAAGCAGAAGGGAAAAGGCTTAACCTCTATTTAAAAAGGGTAAATAGAGGTGGATTTAGTACGAAAAAGGAATACTTTACGAATTTAGGAAAAGAAACGGAAAGGCGTTATGTATTTAACTATCCTAAATTGCAAATTAACTCTATTACAATCCAAAGTAATAATAAGAGAATTTCTATTTTAAGATTAACCTTTATACTTAAGTATAAAGGAAAAATAGTTATAGCCTTTATAGATAGCGGAGCCACTAGTAATTATATTTTACCTATAGCCGCTAAACGTCTAAACTTACGCTATAAGATAAAGAAAACGCCTAATATAGTAAGGAACGCTAAAGGATTTAACTTCCGGTTTAACAAGGGTTTAATTTTATACGAAACTAATTACTTTGAATTTAAAATAGGACTTTATACCTTAACTAATACTTTCGATATCTTTAAAATAGCAGACTACGATATAATTTTAGGTTACCCTTTTCTTTATAAATATAATCCGCAAATTAACTAGAAAACAGGCCACGTTAAGTTTATAGACAATTACTTAATATCCAGTGCTTCTAGTAGTTCTACTAGCAGTAATAATTAAACGGGGTTTAGAAGGAATAATAAGAAACCTAGAAGGTATAATTATAGGAATAGCAAGAGGCTTACTTATAAGATTTCTAAACATACTAATAGAAGCGAGTCGAGTATAAAAACCAAGCAATCTAGATTTGCAAATAACAATTACTATAAAAATAGACGATCGAATAGTAGTAATTATAATAATAGGAAACAACTTAATTATAAATATAGAAGAAGATATAAAAATAAAGTTAATCCTAGATTTAATAACGTACTAGGAACGCTTTATAAAGGATTTAACTCGAGAAATTTTAAAGAGGCTAGACGCCCTAATAATTTACAAGGTTCGATACAGAGTTCTAAAGAAGGAAAGAAAAATAAAGAGAATAAGTTCTTTAGACGTAATAGCAACTAAAAGTTCGCTATTAGAGATAAGTATAATTATTATAAGCAAGAACCTTATAATAAGACTAGAACGATAAGTAATATACTTTATAATATTCCTTATACTACTTTAGCTGCTATTTCTAAAGTAAGTTATAAAGAAGAACTAGTATTTTATATAGAAGAATAGCTAGAACGCTATAAATTAATACCGAAGGAAATTCTAGAAAGATATTTAGATATATTTAAGGAACTACTGGATAATACTTTACCGAAAAAAAGTATTTAGGATTACGAGATTAAATTACGACCTAATTTAAAACCTAGATTTGGACGAATTTATAATAGTAACAAAAAACAACTAAAAGTACTAAAAGAATATCTAGACGAACAATTAAGGAAAGGCTATATACGACCTTCTAAAAGCCCTTACAGAGCACTTGTTACTTTTGCTAGAAAATTAGGAGACAAAAAAGACAAAGAAAGACCAGTTATAGACTATCGAAAGTTAAATAACAATACTATTAAAGATTGAACACCTATACTGCTAATTATCGAGCTAAAAGATAGACTAAGTTAAAAACAGTATTTTATAAAATTAGATCTAAAATTAGCTTATTACTAGATCCGGATAGCAGAAGGAGACGAATTTAAAACAGCTTTTAGAACTAGATACGGAAGTTATAAATACTTAGTATTACCCTTAGGACTTTGTAATAGCCCTGCAACTTTCCAGAAACGTATAAATTATATCTTAAAAGATTACTTAGATATATTTACGATAGCCTATTTAGACGATATAATTATATTCTCGGACACCCTAGAGGAATATAAAAAACACATATAACAGGTATTAGAAGCGCTATAGGAAGCCGAATTATATATAAATCCTAAGAAGTGCGAATTCTATTAGAAAGAAGTAAAATTTCTAGGTACTATAATAACTCCCTATAGTATTAAAATAGACCCTACGAAATTAGAACCTCTTAAAGACTAGCCTATACCGAAATTAATAAAGAATATACAGCAGTTTATAGGATATTGTAATTATTATAGGAGATTTATAAATAATTTCTCTAGTATTGTAAGAGTATATATAATAATACAGCTATAAAAAGCTTAATAAAAAAATATATAAAAGGGACTTCTATAAAACAAAACTAACACCATTTTATAGCCCTTTTAAAACGCTTTAAAATGCATATCTTTTTTTCTTAAACAGATAAGAAATAAGCTTATAAAAAAGACTTAAAACATATACAGCCTAATTCGTACCTATACCCCCCCCTTAAAGCATAAGCGCTTATAGCGGGGTAGGTACGTACTTATAGGGGCTATAGCGGGCACGTTATAGCGGTTATAGCGGGTTAGATCGATCGGATCGATCGGATTAATTAGATCGATTAGATTAGTCAGATTGCTATAAGTCTTCTTCTAAATTGCTAATCTTCTAAGTTAAATATCTTAAGAAAGAAAATACCTTAAAACAAAGGGAAAGTAGTAACGTATAGGTACGTCAGAGTACTATAAGTAGGAACTTTAAAGTATCTCGAGAAGTACCTTTATTCCTGAGAAATTGTCTATAAAAGGAGGAGGGTTTTCCTACCTACTTGGAAGAATTATCAGCATTAGCTTTTCTCACCTTCTTAATACAAACACCTCTCCTGCCTCTAATTCTTCTTTAATTTCCTCTTTCAGACTATTACGTAATTCCTCTTCTTCTTCTCTATTACGTAATTACCTTCCCGATTCGTTAATATTTCATCTACTGCTTGTATAACCTTTTAAAGTATAATAATTCCTATTTTAACAATTATAAAATTAGCTAAGAAGGAACCTTTTAAGTAGATAAAAGAAGCTAATAAAGCTTTTAATTTCCTTAAAGAAAAGCTACTTTTAGCACCTATTCTGTTAGCCTATAATTCGAAACAGCCTTTAATTCTAGAAACCAATGCATCTAATTACGCTATAGGAGCCTAATTAAGTTAAGAAGATAACGATAAAATACTCTACCCTATAGCATTTTATTTAAAAAAGCTAGTAGATTCGGAGATAAATTATCCTATCTATAATAAAGAATTCCTAGCTATAATTAAAGCTATTAAAGAATTTAAATATTATATACTAGGAAACGATTTTAAGTTAAAGATTTATACCGACTACAAAAATATAAGCTATTTTAGTACTACTTAAACGCTAAATAGTAGATAAATTAAGTAGGCTAAATTCCTTACCGACTATAATTACGAAATAATATATAAAAAAGGTAGTAAGAATAAAAGAGCTAATATTATAAGTAGACGACCTAAATTAGATACTAGTATAGATAACTTAGCTTATTTTAAAGAAAATGTTACGAACCGTACCCTTATCGAATACAGTATTCGTAATTATCCGATTATTACCTAATAGCCCTTAATCTAAGCTTCTAAAGATAAGAGGAAGGGGGTAGTAAAAGGATAAAGGATTTACTTACTTTCTTTAGATAGGCTAATAAGTAAATAAGGGAGGAAAGTTACAAAGCACGTTATAGGTAGACTTCCTAATTAGGAATATCCTATAAGGCAGAGGTAGGTATAGAGAGAGTAGGCTTTTAGGTGCAAGTGTGTTTAGATTAAAAGCTTAGAGAAGAAAGAAGAAAAGGGAAGGTCCTTCGAGGGAAGGAAGGCTTCCTTATATACTTTTTCTTCCCTAAGAAAACTATCTACTTATATAAGCTATATAGAAACCTATAGAATGCTATAGAACCTTTAATTTTAAATCTACTAGCAAATAGAATAGCTTTGTTATATTCTATTGCATTCCGTTATATTTTAATTTTAAATCTATACTAAGTTCTAGCGAATAGAATAGCTTTGTCTTATTTTATTGTCTTCTGTTATATTCTACGCTATGACTCACATAGTACTGCACTGTGTGATTCACTGTGTAACTCACAATGCATTGTCCGTTGCTAGCCTTCTCTAGCCGTCTTCTTATCCTAAGATTCCTATTTGTTATTCTTATCCTAAGACTCTTATTTGTTATTCTTATCCTAAGAATCTTATTCGTTATTCTTATCCTAAGAATCTTATTTGTTATTCCTTATCTTAGTATCTAAAGTTTAGCCGGAACTTAAGTATAGATATCCTATTACTTAATAGTATTATATAAGATATCTTACTTAGCGGTTTAATAAGCAGCTTATCTAATAAGATAGTACTTTTAACTAGTATTTATATCCTAGGTTATTATAGAAAAGCTATTTATTCCACCGTCTATAGTAGAAACTATAGTTAAGGATTTTTACGAATTATCTATTTATAGCTACTAAGGAGTACAAAAGACTTATAATAGGATAAAAGCCTATTATAATACAAAAAACCTTAAAAAGACAGTAATTAACGTTATTAAAAACTGTAATATTTGTAATAAATCTAAAGCATCTAGACATAAACCTTACAAATTACTATAACCTATAACAGTTACCGATATCCTATAGGAAAACATAGCTATGGATTTTATAGTTAATTTACTTGGATCGATAGACCCTATAACGAATACCGAATATAACTCTATTTTAGTTATAACTAATAGATTAACTAAATATAGCTATTTTATACCTACTAAAAAGGCTTTATCTGCTGAGAATTTAAGCTACTTATTCCTAAGAAAAATAGTAGCAGATAGAGGACTACCTAAAGTTATTATAAGCGATAGAGATCCTAAATTTACTTCTAAATTTTAGACTAGTCTTATAGCTAGATTAGGAACTAAGCATAAATTAAGCACTGCTTTCCACCCCGAAATAGACGGAGCTACGGAAAGGCTTAATCAGACTTTAAAATAATATCTTAGAGGTTATATTAATTACGAATAAGATAATTAGGTAATTAACCTACCTATAGCCTAATTAGCCTATAATACTGCAGAATCGGAATCTATAAAAACAACACCTGCTATAGCAATTTATAGATTTAACCCTAAAGCCTATAGATTAGGTCTATTAGATAAATCTAATAACGAAAAAGCTATCCTAAATACGGAACAGCTATAGTCTTTACAATCTTTTATAAAATCGGAATTAGATTTTATATTAAATTAGATATGTTTTTATTATAATAAAAATTAATAAAAGGAACCTATATTTAATAAAAACGATTATAAGGGTCTAGCCTAGTACTACTGCAGAATAGCAACCTAAATAGTAATAATAAAGATAAAGAAAAAGAAAGGAAAGATATAATATATAGTAGGGAGGTAGGGCTATATACGCGCGACCTAGGCGCGTAGATAAGTTATCCTCGCATAGTATAATATAAGATCCGGGCAAAGCCCGGATCCCTTATATACCCTCCTAGCTATAGTTGCCCTACTTAATATAAGAGGGCGGAAAAAATAAAAATCCGTATATCGCCCTAGCCCCCTATAATATAGGATTAAAATAAGCTATATAGGCGCGCTCCCTCTATAACCTAGCAATATTTACACTATATAACGCACGCAGAGCGTTGCTTTAATTATATATCCTAAAAAACTTACTTATACTAACCTATACTTAGTATAGAAAGAAGAATAATATTAACGACTCTTAGCATAACGCCCTTATAAGCAATAGGAACTTTTATTATAGAAGGGGATTTAAATAATAAAGATAATACTTATAAGTAGGGCATTAATATATATTAGTATAACACAAGAGAGGACTCTGCTTAAGATAGCTCGGGTCCTTAATCTATTAATATCTGCTTATATCTATCTCTCCCTCTTTCTCTATTAGAGAGGAAGACGAAATATATATAAAGTCTTAAAGGCATCTAGGTTAAACTAGAGGTAATATATAATTATCCTAAACTCTATATAATCCGAATATATAGCCGCCCCCTTTCTCCTTTAAACCGTTATTGCTATAATCTTAGTATAAACTCCTTATAATATTATATGCTTATTATACTAAGTTTAGGGGTAATTTACTTCCCCTTTTATACTGCCCCTATTATGCTCCTATCTCCTATCCTAAAGGGCATAATACTTATATAAAAAGGGGTAATATTTACTATAATAGGGATAATATTAAATATCTAGCAGAAAGGGGTTTACGTATATTATAACTATAACTATTATTAAGTTAGTTATAAGAAAGGGGCTTATACGGAAATAGGTTATTCCGCATTCTATAGTTGCGTCCCTAGTTCTAATAAATATATACTAGTAGTTCTTTCTTTATCGAATCGAATTCCGTCTAGATTTAATCTAATATCGTGCTAGTTTATTTCCTTCCTTATTACGAATCCCTCTAGCAAGATAGTAGCTTTATTTATATTAATAAGATATTCTAGCGTCTTATTCGGGGTCGCTTTTATTATAGTATCTGCAGGATTATCTTTTCCTATAATCTATTAGATCTTATTAATTTCTCGCCCCTTATATAACTCTTAAATAGATATAATATCGATTATAAGTCGTTTTTCTTTTATTATTCTAAGCTTAATAAGGTACTCGTAGAGCAAGAACGAATCTATATATAATATAATAGGAACTTAGGCTAATCCTAGCTCGGCTATAATACGATTTAGTATTATTGCTAGGGAGATTCTAATATTAAATCCTAATAATATACTATATATTTCTAAGGCAAGGATACTCTAGGTAATCCTCTTATATTTCGTAGAACTCTAATAAATAACGTTTCCTTTTATAATAAACTTATTTACTATCCTATCTTTATTGCCTAGGATAATAATATATCTAATCTATAAGGATAAGTCGTTATTATTTATAAGTAATCTATCTATAAAAATAAATAATTTAAGTGCTAAAAAGTTAAGGGGAATATATATTAATCCTTGCTACTAATTATCCTTTTGCTATTATAGCTATTTATTAATCCTCTAGTAGTCTTCCTTAGTAGGTTAGTATTGCTAGGCGGCAATAGATAGGTCGAACGCAGCCTTTAGTTAGCAAATAGACGTAATATAGCCTCCTTGCGCGCGTTATTCGAGATAGCTTTAAGCAAAATTAGGCTAGGAATAATTAATAACTTTAATTTTAGCAGCCTAGCCTTTTTATCGAATCGCTAGCGAATTCGATATAAGATATAACCGCGAACTATTAAAATCTATTATGCTTCCTAGGGTTAAGTTTACTCGGGGTTTTAAGCAAATTTAAGCGGAATTTAGCTTAGCCTCTTCTTGCTTATAGAAAGAATTAGTACTAAGAATAATCGTATTATTAGTTTATATTCTAATAAGACTAAAATAATTATAGCTAGAATATAATAGGAGAAGGCAGTTATCGAATATAGAGGGTTATATATAAAGCCGTTAAATATAGTACTTAAAATAAGTCTAAAACTAATAAACGCCTAACTTAGTAATACTATATAATAGCTTAATAACTTAGATAATTATCTAAGAAGGGTACTTATCCTAGAGTTTTTTTAGAAGGCTTGCAAGTATAGTTCGTTCTAGTATCGATTAGGATTACGGATAAGCCTAGGTAATATTGCAAAGGCATAACTTTATCCCCTAAGCAATATACGTTAGAGCTAGAGCTAAAAGCAATTATTAGCTAACCCTCTAGATTATAGGAGATTAAGTTAGGATCTCCTTCTTCCTATTATTATTATATCCTATAATAATAAGTCGTAATTTTTTATACGGGTAATTAGTCGTTTTATCCTTTACTTTTTAGATAAGCCTAATACGAAAAATCCGAACTCCTTTATACTAGGCGGGATTAAACCGTTTAAAAGAAAAAACACCTTAGCCTATAAGGTCTATAATCTCCTTTTAGTCTAATGCTTTAAATAAGGGTCTAGGGGTTATAATCCTGCCTTTTATGCGAAAATAAAGAGAAAGCGCAAAATCGTCCTATTTTTTCTTAGATATAAATTAGGTCGAGTTCTTTAGTAACTATAGTATATAAACCTTTAAACGCTATAAGAACTAGGTCTATTTTTAGGCAGGTTTTAGGTCGTTTTTATCCTATTCTTAGGCAGTATATAGTTAGGGATTATATAAAAAGTAAGGCTGTATATATATCGACTAAAAGACCTAGAGACTATTCGAGGACTAGATTATAATATTATAGCTATCGATAGCCTCGAGGGTAAAAGGGCTAGTCTAGCTATCCTTTTCTCTCTAGACCTTAACCTAGCTTTATAATAGTAGTTAAAAGAGCGTTATTATATTAGGACTATCCCTAGTAGATAGCGCTTCTTTTAGTTATCGAGATACTATAAGTTCGCAAAGAGTCGTTATAGCTTTTTAAATAGCTTTAGCCTATTCTCGAGTAGTTTTTAATAGTAGAGAATCTTAAGTAATCCTTAGATAGGCACCGAAAATAAGTAGAGTTAGAACTAATCTATCTAGGCTAGCAGTATTATTTACTGCTTTTACTGCTATCTAGAGAATTAAATCTCGTCCTATTATTGCTCCGATTTTAGTGCTAAGGATTTTATATGCCTAGCAGAAAGGGGCATAGTATTTTTTAACCTTCCCTACGGACTAATACGCTTCTACTAGTACTTGCTAGCAGGTAATTCTTATTTATCTAGATTTATTCTAGAATTCCTTAAATAAAAAATTAGTACTTATATCGTATTAGAGCGAATCTAGGAGTCCTAAGTATATATCGATTTATATTATTCTTAAGGCTTCCTAGGTATCCTTAGTAGATATTAATCGCAGGAATCGGGCGGCCTAAAAAGATATAGTAGCGTTAATAACGTAAAGAACTAGTTTTCTACTTAGGTATATAACGTCTATAATAATTTCGAAATTAAACTCTTTATTATTATAAAGCGTAAACTTAAATTAGCTAGGTGCCTTGCTATATAACTAATAATATTAGCAGAACTTTAAAATGCTTTTAAGAGTAGTTATTAGTATTTTATATCCGGCTCTAGATAGAAGTTAGTATAATTATTATGCTATAAGGTGTCTAAATTAATAGTAGATTATCCTAATTTTAGATTTAGTTAGGAATAAAATCGCGGCGTCTTCTAGTTAAAAGAAAAACTAAGAGTGCCCCTATTTGCGAATAACTAGTAGCACTTTATCCTAGCTAATAAGCTCGTTTATTATATTCCGGAAGAAAATCTTTAAGCAATCTATATCTGCTAAAGAAAGAAGAAAAGGGGTAGGCAAAGTAAGAACGTAAAAAGTAATATTTTTAAATAGAGTTTTAATAGTTATATTACTAAGTATAAGTATACTTTATCCTTCGCTAAATTTAATAGAATTAGTGCTAGTAGATGCTTTATTAACTATAAAATATAGTATTATTTTCTATAGGGCTTTAACCTAATTTTATCTAGTAGTCGAAATCTATATAGTACTAGTATTAATTATAATTCCCTAAAAAGACTATTAAGAATATCGATTTTCGAGAAGAAATTGCAAAGCTAGTATAGGTTCCGTTACGTCTAATTTCGGGTTGTATCTAGTAAAAAAGTATATAAATACTAATATAGAAAGGAACTAAGAGGCTTCCTATTGCCTTTAAATATCCTTAGGGTTATTATTAATTATATACTATTCTTTATTATATAACTTAAGTCCTTCGAATACTATAATATAGGCTACGAAGTCCTAAGGGCTATTATCTAAAAATTCGCAGTATACTATATACGAGGTCTTTGCCCGCTTTTATTCTTTAGGCGGGTATATAGTTAACTAGCAACTAACCTTGCTATATATAAAGCACTTCTAAGTCTAATTCTTATTTAGTCTAAAATCGGATTAGACTTAGATTATTCTCGAACTATCTTTAGATTAATTTTATATATTATTCTAATATCTATAGTCTAGATAATAAATTGCGCTTTATTATAATATCTATTCGGCTTTATTCTTTCTAATCGATATTTCTAGGGCGGATTATAAATCTGCTTATAAGTTCTTAATATCTTTAGCTAGTTAGAATAACGTAAACTTAAGTTCTAGTACTCCTTAGTATATATTAATATTTATTATGCGCAAGGGAGTATCTCTTTTATATCCTTTTCCGAGAGCTTATTAATATAACTCTAGTTTATCGAATAGTTTCTAGAGAACCTTATATAAAGATAGTTCCGAATTTATCCTGCAAATAGATTAAAATAAAGTTAATATCTAGTTAGTAAAGTAGTATATATAATTAATATCTAACTCGAAGTATTTCTTAAGTTAGTTATATTATGCCTTAAAAGTATTATGCTATTTAATATAATCTATAAAGTACTATTATATACGACTAGTCTAAATATAAGGGAAAATTAAATTAAAGTATCTAGGGGCAATCTTTAATAAAAAACAAACGTTAAAAAACAAATAAATAATATTATTAAGCAAGTTATATAGTTTTCCTATAAAGTTCTTTATTTTATCCTAGACTTTAGTAAATTTAGTTATAATATTATTATTAATAGGTAAGTTAGGAGTCGATTTTAGGGGTAACTTAATATAAAATTTAAATAGGATTATTTTAGGCTTTTCCTAAATTTAGATCGAATTCGAAGCGATTTCTTATAGAGTTCGTATATTATTCTAGTTATATTCTAGAAAGGTTATATCCTATATAAGTAGGTTTTAGAATCGATATAATATTAAATATTAAGTTCGTCCTTAGGGAATATCCTTATCTATTATAGGTTTTATAGATAAAGTTATTTAGGGGTTTATTTAAGGGATAGGTAAAGGTTCTCTTTAACGCAGTAGTAAAGGGTTCTAAATTAGTAGCGTTCGCCCTCTAGTTAGTAATTAGGATAGATTCGAATTTAGGGAGTTTCTAGTTAGAAGTTATTATATCCCCTATAGAAAAGCATAGTAAAGTAGTTAGGTGCCTTTTTCGAATTACGCCTATTAATATATTAAAAGCGGCTATTACTTAAGTTATTCCTAGTTTAGGATCCGTATAAAAAAGAGTCCTATCTTTATATTTCTAGGTCCTAGAAAGAATCCTCTACCTCTAAGGAAACTTTTAAGCAATTTCGTTACTCTAGGATCTGCTAATTCCTAGATATTTTCGTCCTAGCCTTCGAAAATATCCTAAAAATCCTTAAAGAGAAAAGTACTAGAGCTCTAGGATAATTTTATAAAATATAAGATCTAGAGTTTAATATTAGTTAGATCTTAGTATAAATTTAGGATAGGTTTATCCTAGTTTTTGATTTATTTAATTAAGGCGTTTTTAGTCTTCTTTATAAGATCCTAGAAGTTAATCTATATAATCTCCTAAGCGAACTTAGTATTCTAGGGTTATTATTTATTACTTTTTATAGTAATTTCTGCTAATATCCTAGTTATTATTAATAAGGATTTATATTAATTTTATAGATATTTTTATCTAGTATCGAGATAGGTTTCTAAGGGATTAAAACTATAGGCTATAGGAGTCCGTTCCTCCTTAGTCTTAATATTGCTCCTCTAAATAGTTAATATAGCCGCAAGTTCCTAGATAGTTAAAACTGCGAACTCTAGGAGTCTATTTATATCTAAGAGGTCTATTAGCTTTCTTAGCTTAGAAATAGGCAACCTAGTCTAGCTAATCTATATATTATTAGATATAGGACTTATATTAATAGCTAATAGTAATACTAATTAGTATAAGTAGGGTATTAATATATATTAGTATAATATAAAAGAGGACTCTGCTTAAGTTAGCTTAGGTCCTTAATCTATTAATATCTACTTATATCTATCTCTCTCCTTCCTATAGATAGATTAGTTCTAACTCTGCTTGTTTTTAGTATATATCTAAGGATTACTTAGGATTCTCTACTATCGAAAACTACTTAGGAATAGGCTAAAGCCGTTAAGAAAGCAATAATAAGTCTTTAAGAAATTATAGCATCTCGATAACTAAAAGAGGCGCTATTTACTAGGAATAGCCCTAATATAATAACGCTCTTTTAACTCTTATTATAAAGCTAGGTAAAGGTTTAGAGAGAAAAGGACGGCTAGACTAGTCCTTTTACCCTCGAGGCTATTAACGGCTATAATATTACGATTTAGTCCTCGACTAGTCTCTAGGTCTTTTAGTTAATATATATATAGCCTTACTTTTTAAATAATCCTTAACTAGAGGCTGCCTAGGAATAGGATAAAAACAACCCGAAACCTGCCTAAAAATAGACCCGGTTCTTATAGCGTTTAGAGGTTTAACTGCTATAATTACTAAAGACCTTAACCTAATTTATATCTAAGAAAGAATAGGACGACTTTGCGCTCTCTCTTTATTTTCGCGCAAAAAGCAGGATTATAACCCCTAGACCCCTATTTAAAGCATTAGACTAAAAGGAGATTATAGACCTTATAGGCTAAGGTGTTTTCTCTTTTAAATAGTTTAATCCTACTTAGTATAAAGGAGTTCGGATTTTTTATGCTAGACTTATCCGAGAAGTTAAAGATAAAACGACTAATTACCTATACGAAAAATTATAACTAATTATTACGGGATATAATAATAATAAAAAAAAGGAAATCCTAACCTAATCTCCTATAATCTAAAAGGTTAGCTAATAATTGCTTTTAGCCCTAGCTCTAATATATATCGCTTAGGGGATAAAGTTATGCCTTTGCGATTTTACTTAAGCTTATCCGCAATCCTAATCGATACTTAAATAAATAATCCTCGCAAGCCTTTTAAAAAAACTCTAGGATAAGTACCCTTCTTAGACAATTATCTAAGTTATTAAGCCGTTATATAGTATTACTAAGTCCGGCGTTTACTAGTTTTAGACTTATTTCGAGTACTATATTTAACGGCTTTATATATAACTTTCTACGTTCGATAACTGCCTTCTCCTCTTATATTCTAGCCGTACTTATTTTAGTTTTATTAGGATATAAACTAATAATATAATTATTCTTAGTACTAACTCTTTCTATATATAAGAAAAGGCTAAGCTAAATTCCGCCCGAATTCGCTTAAAACCCTAAGTAAACTTAACCCTAGGGAGTATAATAGATTTTAATAGTTTATAGCTATATCTTATATTAAATTCGCTAGCGATTTAATAAAAAGGCTAGGCTACTAAGATTAAGGTTATTAATTGCTCCTAGCCTAATTTTGCCTAAAGCTACCTTAAATAATATACGCGAGGAGGCTATATTATATCCGTTTGCTAACTAGAGGCTGCGTTTAACCTATCTATTACTGCCTAGTAATACTAACCTACTAAGGAAGACTGCTAGAGGATTAATAAGCGGCTATAATAGCAAAAGGATAATTAGTAGCGCGGATTAATATATATCCTACTTAACCTTTTAGTACTTAAATTATTTATTTTTATAGATAGATTACTTGCAAATAATAACGACTTATCCTTATAAATTAGATATATTATTATCCTAGGTAATAAAAATAGGATAGCAAATAAGCTCGTTATAAAAGGAAACGTTATCTATTAGAGTTCTATAAAATATAAGAGGATTACTTAGAGTATCCTCGCCTTAGAAATATATAGCATATTATTAGGATTCGATATTAGAATCTCCCTAGCAATAATACTAAATTATATTTTAGCTAGGCTAGGATTAGCCTAAGTTCCTATTATATTATATATAGATTTATTCTTGCTCTACGAGTACCTTATTAAGCTTAGAATAATAAAAGAAAAACGCCTTATAATTAATATTATATCTATCTAAGAGTTATATAAGGGGCGAGAAATTAATAAAATCTAATAGATTGCAGGAAAGGATAATCCCGCTAATACTATAATAAAAGCAACCCTAAATAAGACGCTAGAACGTCTTATCGATATAAATAAGGCTACTATCTTGCTAGAGGGATTCGTAATAAGGAAGGAGATAAACTAGTACGATATTAGATCGAATCTAAATAAGGTTCGATTCGATAAAGAAAGAACTGCTAGTATATATTCGTTAGAACTAGGGACGCAACTACAGAAGGCGGAATAACCTATTTCCGTATAAGCCCCTTTCTTACTACTAACTCGGCAATAGTTATAGTTATAATATATATAAACCCTTTTCTGCTAGATATTTAATATTATCCCTATTATAGTATATATTACCCCTTTCTGCATAAGTATTATGCCCCTTTAGATAGGAGATAGGAGTATAATAGGGGCAGTATAGAAGGGGAAGTAGATTACCCCTAAACTTAGTATAATAAGCATATAATATTATAATAAGTTTATACTAAGATTATAGTAATAATAGTTTAAAGGAGAAAGGGGGCGGCTATATATTTGGATTATATAGAGTTTAGGATAATTATATATTACTTCTAGTTTAACCTAGATGTCTTTAAGATTATATATATATTTTATCTTCCTCTCTAATAGAGGAAGGAGAGAGATAGATATAAGTAGATATTAATAGATTAAGGACCCGAGCTAACTTAAGCAGAGTCCTCTCTTATATTATACTAATATATGTTAATGCCCTACCTACAGATAGATATATAAGAGCGCTTCCAAAGCTATTATATAAAGTTAACCTTATAGCCTTATAGAAGGCTTAAGAAATATTTTAAATAATTCCTTTAGGTCGACTAAAGCATCCTATTCGCTAAGGGATATACTATTTTTTTTAGCTCCTTATTAGCCGTATTATTAATAGCGTAAAGAATAGCCGGCTTAAGTTTAATAGCTGTATTTAGCATATTATAGGTAGAATTCCACCTAGTAGCGTTATCTATAAAATAATATTAGTAAAAATATAAAGAAAAAAACTAAAAAACTTACCTAGGGGTATTTTTTCCTTATTTAAAGTAGAAGGAATTTAACCCTGATTTTTTGCTCTTTTAATGCCTTCTTTAAATAGCTTTTTTAGCTCTGTATTATACTTTAAAATTATAATAACTCTTCGAAGCCGGTTAAAAAGAGCTAGAAAAATTAGTAAAATAAGTATAAAAGTAAAAAAAACTTACTAGAAAAGTTATTATCTTTAACTTATATATCTGTATTATTAGTTTCTAGGGCTGTTAAATCCGAATTAATATAGTTAGAGAGAATTATATTATTTGCAGCCGAGGAAAAAAGGCTTTAAGCATATCTTATGCTATAAGGTTAATAATATGCGCTATATAGCGCATATTACCTTTAAAGCTCTCCGAAAAAAGGCTATAATAAGCCTCTTTATACGAGTTAGGAAAGGTATTATTATTACTAGCGTTATCTCTCGTAAAGCTATAAGAAATTAGTAAAAAAAACTAGTAAGTATAAAAAAATATACCTAAAAATAGTCGAATAATTTAAAGCTAGATAAGGGCTTAAAGCTAAAAGAGCTTCTTAAAGAATATAAACGCTAGTATATTGTTCGGATAATTCGTAGAAGCCTAGGTTTTTTAATATTAGTTTTAAAAAAATTAAAAAATAAACTTACTTATAAAGTAATAGTTTAACGTAAAATCCGAAGACATATACGTTAAAATAATACTAATATACGCAGCCTAAGCATTAGAAGTCTAGATATTAAACGTTAAGTTAAATAATCCGAAGTTTTTAATATATTAATTTAGCTTATTATTAAGCAAATTTTGTTTTTCTTTAAATTCTTTACTTAAAAGCTCTTTAATTTTTGCTAGGTAGATTTTTAGATAGTCCCTATTTTAAAAATTAGTAATAAAAGTTAAAATAAATAAATAAATAAAATAACTTAAAAATAACTTACTAGTTATAAAACGTTAAAAGCTCTAAAAAAGAGTCCGAGCTTATAGCGTTAAAAGAAATATTATTGCTTATTAAAAAGAATAAAATCCTTTTATAAGCCTCGGTTAAATTAAACTAAAGTTGTTGTTTTTTTGCTATATATTCTTTAAAAAAATCCGGTCTTTCTCCTTAGGGCTCTAAAAAAAAATTAGTAAATAAGTAAATAAGTAAATAAGTAAATAAGTAAATAAGTAAATAAGTAAATAAGTAAATAAGTAAATAAGTAAATAAGTAAATAAGTAAATAAGTAAATAAGTAAATAAATAAATAAATAAATAAATAAATAAATAAATAAATAAATAAATAAATAAAT
>LKCN02000004.1:1813142-1837358 GCA_001633055.2 Ophiocordyceps polyrhachis-furcata BCC 54312 | reverse complement strand
TATATTCTTTAAAAAAATCCGGTCTTTCTCCTTAGGGCTCTAAAAAAATAATTAGTAAATAAGTAAATAAGTAAATAAATAAATAAATAAATAAATAAATAAATAAATAAATAAATAAATAAATAAATAAATAAATAAATAAATAAATAAATAAATAAATAAATAAATAAATAAATAAATAAATAAATAAATAAATAAATAAATAAATAAATAAATAAATAAATAAATAAATAAATAAATAAATAAATAAATAAATAAATAAATAAATAAATAAATAAATAAATAAATAAATAAATAAATAAATAAATAAATAAATAAATAAATAAATAAATAAATAAATAAATAAATAAATAAATAAATAAATAAATAAATAAATAAATAAATAAATAAATAAATAAATAAATAAATAAATAAATAAATAAATAAATAAATAAATAAACTTACTTCTTTTTCTTCCTTGTTTTTTACTTTCCTTACTAAAAGCTATGCCTTCGTAGCAAAGAAAATAATGCCTACCTAAGTTAGAGTTAATTTTCTAATCAATTGCATACTTAAAAGTCTTATTATAACTAAAATAACTAGTAAATATAGTTAGAAAGTAAAAGGAATATAAGTAAGTTTACTTATGTTATATAAGTATATAAAACTCGGCGTTGTTGCTATAAGTTAATTAGTAAAAGCTTTCTAGTAAAAAGCTTTTGCTGAAAAATATAAGGCTTAAGCTCTAAATCAGGGCCTAATTTAAAATCCGGCTAGTTATAAATCGAAGCTAAATAATCCGTTTTTTCTACTTATTTTTTAAGATTTTTTCCTTTTTTAATTTTTTTTCCTATATAATTTATTAGTTTCTACTATTTAGTATAGTTACTAATAGTAATAGTAATTTTATAATACCTTTTTCTTTTTCAGATATAAAAGAACCTTGCGAATTAATGCCTAAAGTAGGCTGCGAAGAACGTTAAAAAAACGAGGAAGCTTTACTTGGCCCCGGGTCAGGCCCTGGCTTACTCTTAGGGCCCTGCTCGATAATTCCAAAGGAATTACCCTCGGAAACAGCCGAAGCAATAGAAGGCTTATAAGAAGCAGATATTGCGAAGAGTTATAGAGTAGGTTAAAGAACTTAAAAGAGGAGAGACAGAGCTTTTAAATAGTATTTTTTTTGTTAAATTTAGTTGCGAAACGAAGAATTCGTAAGGAAAAAAAGAAGAAAAGAAAGGAAAGAAAAGTTATAAGGGAAATTCTCTACCTTATACTACTAGGAAAGCAAAACTTTAGTATAAAAAGTACGTAGCTAGAAAGCGCTAAAGCTTCTAGTATTTTCTAGTATTTTGCTACTTTTTAGAAGTACCTGCGTTATTTTTTTCTTGCAAGGATAGGTAGTAGTATTAGCAAAAGTACATTACCTCGTATTTTTATAAGTACTGTAGGCCTAGGGAAGAATTTTTACTTTTTCTATCTTTATACCCTAAAAAAAAAGGCCCTACTTACCTAAAATAGAAAGTATAATTCTTATTATAGGTAGGGCATTAACATATATTAGTATAATACAAGAGAGGACTCTGCTTAAGTTAGCTCGGGTCCTTAATCTATTAATATCTGCTTATATCTATCTCTTCCTTCTTCTATAAAGGAAGAAGGCAGAGTTTATATATATATTTCCCTAATCCTAATCCTCTTCTTCTGCTTTATCTTCCTAATCTCCCTATAATCTGCTTCTAATCTCGGACTAAGTTCGATCTAATTATGCTTCGAGCACTACCTAAATATAGCCCTATTGCATAATTAAATGCTTTATCTATACGTACCTATCCCTAGTTATTTCCTTTAGGGGCAGATATGCATTAAGACGCGTAGATAATTCGTATTATGCGTAGTTATATTTATATACTAGTAGTCCTCTTTTTATTATCGAATTATTATAGGGGAAAGAAATAAATAAGAAGAAGAAAGGTAATAAAGAAAATAGTATATAGGAAAAGCAGAAAGGAAGAAATAATATAGGAAATAAATAAACAAGTATATAAAAAAGAATATAGTAAAAGAAAAAGGGTAAAGGAAACAGTCTTCCGTAGGGTAGTAGGGTTATAGTGCGTACTTACTATGTTTCGCGTTTTTTTTTTTCGTACGCGTATACGTAACTTACCCTACGAAATAAATTTATTCCCTCTCTTCCTCTTATACTTCTTTTTTTCTTCTTCCTTCTATACTCTTAATAACGTTATATAGCATTATTATTACTATCGATAATAAGTATAACTAAACTCTAATAGAAATAGTAGCAATACCTTCCGAAATTATTACGCAAGGCTAATAAAATATTCTAAAAATACTACTAAAGCTAGCTAAAAAGCATAGGGGTAGGGGCAGGGGGAGGGGCTATAAGGCTAGGCAGGGGAGTAGGGAGGGTAGGTCGGGCGAGGATACTTTAACTAGAGAGATAATAGCTATAAGCAGTAATAATAACGATAATAGCAATATCGCTTTAGTTCCTCCTCTATATACGCAGCAAAGTAAGTAGAATTTTAGTCGATTTACTTGCAATTTCGCAATATTTTATAAGAGTATTAAACTAATTTTATATAAGTATCCTAGCCTTATTATTAAGCAGCTTGCTATCGATACCTTAGGCTCCTAGACGCACGCCGCTGCTAATAATACTAAGTTATCGCCTTTTCCTAGCTATAACTACGCCTAAAATACTAATAATAATAATAAAGACTCCTAAGATACTAGGCAGGTCTTATTAAAATCCCTAAACCCTAAGTCGCGGTTAGCTATATAAGGAGGTAATAAGGATAGTCCCTTATTACTAGTATATCTCCCGTCTAGCTTAGTAGCCGCTTATAACTAACGCCTATTAGGAATAGGACTCGGCTATAGTAAAGAGTTACTTCTACTGCTTATTATAGGGGTTAAGGTGCGAGATTATAAGTATCCCTTTCTAATATCGAGATAATTCTTAGCTAATATTAGATATAAAGTTAGTACCTAAAGCTAGGCGCGCTGTATAGGCTCTAGCGGCGTTTATCTAGATAAACTACCCTCTCGACGAGTTTTAGAAGGGGGAGTATACTAATTTAGCTCGCGTAGCTATGCAAGCCTGCTAGGAGTTTAGAACGAAAAATAATCCTATAACGTAGTTTGCTAGCTAGGCTCCTAGGGGCAAAATTAGCAGGGAAATTTAGCTAGGGGCAAAAAAAAAAATTAAGCAAGCAAAGCTAGGCAAAAATAATTTTAAGTATAGCTAGGTATAATAAAAATTTTAGATAGATTCGGCTAGGCAGATAATTTTTATTTGCTAGTTTGCCTAGGCTAAATTAATAAAAGAGATTCTTGCTTCCTAAACGTAATAAGTATATTATAATTATATATCCGTATAAAAATATTTAGGATATAAAGATATAGTCCTTTCGAAATAGAAAGAAAATAAGTATAGTATAGAGGCAATATCTATCCGATTTTAGGTCGGTATTAAAAAGAAGTATTCTAAAAATCGTAAAGAGTAAAAAATAAAAGTAAAAAAATAATCGAGAAAGTTTCCCTAGATAAAGAAATAAATCCCTCTAGGTATCTTAATTATTATCCTAAATATTCTAGGGATAAGTCGAGGTCCTTAAGAGATTAAAACTGCAGGCTATAAGAGTCCGTTCCTTCCTAAGGATCTTATTATTATTCGAGGTCGATTTAGTCGTTCCTAAACGTTCTAGGTATAAGTTAGGGTCCTTAAGAGATTAAAAACGCGGGCTATAAAAGTCTATTCCTTCTTAAGGATCCTATTATTATTTAAGGTCGATTTAGTCTTCCGAGTAGCTATTATACTATCTAGTACTATAAGAGATTAAAACCGCGAACTCTAGGAGTCCGTTCCTTCCTAGGGTAAAGGTTGTTTCCTAGCTTAGGTTCGGGCATTTATATCCTAGCTAATCTGCATTTTATCGGATATAGGACTTATATTAATAGCTAATAGTAATACTAATTAGTATAGGTAGGGTATTAATATATATTAGTATAATATAAGAGAGGACTCTGCTTAAGTTAGCTTAGGTCCTTAATTTATTAATATCTGCTTATATCTATCTCTTCTTTCTTCTATAAGGGAAGAAGGCAGAGTTTATATATATATTTCCCTAATCCTAATCCTTTTCTTCTGCTTTATCTTCCTAATCTCCCTATAATCTGCTTCTAATCTCGGACTAAGTTTAATCCGATTATGCTTCGAGTACTGCCTAAATATAGCCCTATTGCATAATTAAATGCTTCGTCTATGCGTACCTATCCCTAGTTATTTCCTTTAGGGGCAGATACGTATTAAGACGCGTAGACGATTCGTATTATGCGTAGTTATATTTATATACTTATGCTATTATTAACTATATAAAGAGCTTATATTCCAAAAATTACCTAAAATAGAATACTTTTAGGCTATATAAATAGAAAAGGAACTTATATATACTAAGTATTTTAAAGTATTTCTATTTTAAAAAAGAATAATAAAATAGCGTAAAAAGGGAATTAATTTTTTTAAAAAATTCTTAAAATATTTAAATATTATAAGGTATTTTCAGAATATTTTAGTTTAATTTTAAGTCTCTTACTTACTAAATTAGAAAAAAACTACTTTTTAGGGTAAACCTTTACTAAGAGTTTCTATACAGGAAAAAAATACTTTTTAAAAAAAGAGTAAAAAAGAGATTTTATTTAATATATAGCCTATTAAAGAAGATAGGAAGCTAAAAACCTTATATAAGCTTTTTATAGTAAGTATATACTAAATTATATTTTTATTATATTTTATATAATATTATATAGTCTTTAAATTAAATGTTAGTAGTACTACTTTTTCCTATAGGGTAGGTATTAAAACCCTACCTTAAAAATACTAAAAAAACACTAAAAAAAACTAAAATAAGACTAAAGTTTTATAAGTTATAAAGCCTTTATAATTACTTTCCTTACTTTCTAATATTAAGCATATAAGTTTTAATAATTTTTTAAATATAAATATATAAAAGCAACTAATATTTTTACATTATATTAAGGAGTTTTTTTTAAAAAATAAAAAAACACTAAAAAATAAACTAAAGCCTTACGTATAAAAAGAAAGCTTTTTTATTTATTATAAGGTTTTTTTTAAATATACTTTCTTTCCTTTATTATATTTTAAAAACTTATTTTCTATATTAATTTTTTATCTTTCTATAGAAATATATAGTATAATTTATAAGTCGTTTTTAAAAATAAGTATATATTATTAGTTTTAAAAAATTATATATATCGATTTTTAGAAAAAATCTTAATGATTTTTTTATAATTCTTTTAAAAAATTACTTATAATGTGATTTTTTTTTAATAATTTAAATTATAGCCCTGAAAAAATCACTTATAAGTGATTTAAATCACGAAAAAAAAAATCATTAAAAAATCACTCACAAATTACTTATAAGTGATTTTTTTCTAACCCTGCTTAATACTACCTCGAATAATATACGCGAGGAGACTGTATTGCATCCGTTTGCTAACTAAAGGCTGCGTTCGATCTATCTATTGCTGCTTAATAATACTAACCTACTATAAAAGACTACTAGAGGATAAATAAACGGCTATAATAGCAAACGGATAATTAGTAGTATAGACTAAAATATATTCCCCTAGACCTTTTAGTATTTAAATTATTTTTTTTATAAACGGATTACTTATAAATAATAATAACTTATCCTTATAGATTAGATATATTATTATCCTAGGTAATAAAGATAGGATAGCAAATAAGTTTATAATAAAAGGAAACGTTATTTATTAGAGTTCTACGAAATATAAGAGGATTACCTAGAGTATTCTTGCCTTTAAAATATATAGTATCTTATTAGGATTTAATATTAGAATCTCTCTAGTAATAATACTAAATTATATTATAGCCGAGCTAGGATTAGCCCGAGTTCCTATTATATTATACACGGATTCGTTCTCGCTCTATAAATACCTTATTAAGCTTAGAATAATAAAAGAAAAACGACTTATAATTAATATTATATCTATCCGAGAGTTATATAAGGGGCGAGAAATTAATAAGATCTAATAGATTATAGGAAAGGATAATCCCGCTAATACTATAATAAAAGCAACCCTAAATAAAACGCTAAAACGTCTTATCGATATAAGCAAGGCTACTATCTCTCTAGAGGGATTCGTAATAAGGAAGGAGATAAACTAGCACGATATTAGATTAAATCTAAATAAAATTCGATTTAATAAAAAAAAACTGCTAGTATATATTCGTTAGTATTAGGGATATAACTATAGAATATAGAATAACCTATTTCTATATAAACCCTTTTTTTATAACTAACTCGGCGATTATTCTAGTTATAATGCACGCAAACCCCTTTCTACTAGGTATTTAATATAGTCCCTATTATAGTATATATTACCCCTTTTTATATAAGTACTATACCCTTTTAGATAGGAGATAGGAGTATAATAGGGGCAGTATAAAAAGGGAAGTAGATTACCCTTAAACTTAGCATAATAAGCATATAATATTATAATAAGTTTATGCTAAGATCGTAGTAATAATAGTTTAAAGGAGAAAGGAGGCGGCTATATATTCGGATTATACGGAGTTTAGGATAATTATATATTATCTTTAGTTTAACCTAGATGCCTTTAAGACTTTATATATATTTTATCTTCCTCTCTAATAAAAAAAGAAGAGATAGATATAAGCAGATATTAATAGATTAAGGACCCGAGCTAACTTAAGCAGGGTCCTCTCTTATATTATGCTAATATATATTAATACCCTACCTATAGTTCCTTAATCCTAATCCTCTTCTTCTACTTTATTTTCCTAATCTCCTTGCGATCCGATTCTAATCTTAGATTAAGTTCTATCCGATTATACTATAAGCACTGCCTAAATATAGCCCTATTATATAATTAAATGCTTCGTCTATATATACCTATTTTAGTTATTTCCTTTAGGGGTAGAAACGCGTTAAAACGTATAGACGATTCGTATTATACCTAGTTATATTTATATACTAGCAGTCCTTTTTTTATTTATCGAATTATTATAAGGGAAAGAAATAAATAAGAAAAGAGAAAGGTAAAAAAAATAGTATATAAAAAAAATAAAAAGGAAGAAATTATATAAGAAATAAATAACGAGTATATAAAAAAGAATATAGTAAAAGAGAAAAGAGTAAAGGAATCGGTCTTTTATAGGGTAATAGGGCTATAGTGCGTACTTACTATATTTCGCGCTTTTTATATATATATATATAACTTACCCTGCGAAATAAATTTATTCCCTTTCTTTCTTTTATACTTTTTCTTTTCTTCTTCCTTATATACTATCGAGGAAGTATTAAAGCATTATTATTATTATTAATAGTAAGTATAAATAAACTCCTATAGAAATAGTAATAGTACTTTCCTAAAATCGTTATATAAGGCTAATAAAATATTCTAGAAATACTGCTAAAGCAAACTAAAAAGCGCAGGGGTAGGGGGCATAGGAGGGGATAGGGGGGCAGGCGGGGCAATAGAGAAGGTAGGCCTTTAGGCAAGGATACCCTAATAAGAGAGATAATAGTTATTAGTAGTAGTAATAATAATAATAATAATAATATTGCTCTAGTCCCTCCTTTATATATATATTAAAATAAGCCGAATTTTAGCTAATTTAATCGCGATTTTAAAATAATTTGCGCAATATTTAGGTAAAAATATTAGGCTAATTTTATATAAGAATTCTAGTATTATTATCTAGCAGCTTGCTATTAATATACTAGGTCCTAAAACGCATATTGCCTCCTATAATACTAAGTTATTGCCTTTTCCTAGCTATAGCTATACTAAAGACTCTAATAATAATAATAAGAACGCTAAAAACGCCTAAGGGGTCCTAGTAAAACCTATAAACCCTAAATCGTAATCAGTTATATAAGGAGGTAACTCGGATAGTCCCCTATTACTAGTGCGTCTCCTATTAGCTTAGTAGCCGCTAACTATTAATACTTACTAGGAGCAAGATTTAGTAATAGTAAAGAGCTATTTCTACTACTCGTTATAGGGATTAAGGTATAAGATAATAAGTATCTCCTTCTAATATCGAGATAATTCTTAGCTAATATTAGATATAAAGCTAGTACTAGAAGCTAGTCGTACTATATAGGCTCTGTTACGGCCTTGGAATAACAAGTAAATATATTATAGGCACTATAAACAAAGATTCTAAGATAAAGAGAAAAGAGGAAAAAGGGGGCATAAAGCTGTGCGCACTAAGAAAGACTATATACACGGCTACACGTAATCCAGGGTCTATCAGGGCTATAATTAAATAGTTAGTGCCCTCGTAACTATAGCTACGTGGCCTAAAGGGTTAGTATTTGTGCGGCGCGTAACACTACCCCCCGAATAAGGCCTTAATATGCCTATTAAGGCGGGTATCGCCGGACGCGGGGAGCTGCTGCAGTTATCGTTACACGGTTATCGTTATCGTCGTCGTTATATAGTTTATTAGCCGCGGCCGCTGCTAACTACTTAATTAAATTTATAGGGGGCCCGGGGGCATTAACGTAATAGTTATAGTACTCTTATAAGGCAATGGGCGCGTTCTTAAAATTTCGCGCGGGATACTACGTATTATTAGGATTATAGCCCTGCTATTATACCTAATACTCTAGACGCCGGTTCCTCCCTATAAGATAAGAATAGAGAACGTAATCGACTTCCTACTCGGGTATACTATAGACTTCTTTAGGTTTAGGAGGCGGAACTATTTAATCGGGCAACGGGTCGTCTAGGGCCTTGCGGAGCTAGTCGGCGTAGAATAAGTTAGTTATCTTATAGCTATCCGGCAGGTCGAGAATATAGCTAAAGCCTTTTTCGTTAGTAATTATAAATAGACTAGACTACTAGGCGTTAAGATAAGTCGTCGGGGCGACTATGCTAAATCCCTTCCGTTATAGGAAGACTTTATCCCTAATAGTAAAGTCTATAGGACGTCTCTTCTTATTAGCCTATTGTTTTTGCTAAGCCTAGGTGCAGGCTGCGGCGTTATAAGCCTATTGCTGCACCTCCTATGCTCGAGCTACGAGGCGGGAGGCAATATAGGCAGGGTCTATAGAATTATCGGGGGTTAAAGAACTATTTAATCGAGGCAGAGAGAGAGGGTTTCTAACGTCTCTGCTAAGTACTACTATTAAGGGGGCTATACTAATCGAAGCGTGCTAGGAAGAGTTATGCATAAAGTCTAGCGCTAGTAGATAATCGCTCTAGTCGTCTTAATGCTTATCGATATAGAAGCGTAGCCTCTAATCTAAATACTAGTTCGTAACCTCGACGCTGCCTTATATCTGCAGGTAGAGGGCGCTACTATAGCGATGCTTTATACTAGTAAGGTCGTTAATTTTCTTTAGGAACGATAAGATAAAAGGACTAGCATTATCCGTAATCTAAGTAGTTAGCAGGCCGAAGAAGCAGTATAGGTGCTGGAAGTAACGGCTAGCAAGGGTCTCTAAGGTATCGTTCTTCTTTCCAGGCAACGTAGCAATAATCCGGCTAAGCTTGCAGATAAAGGTCTAGATATAGTCGTATCCGTAGCAGTCTATAGGCATAGTCTTTCCGTCGCAAGCAACGTGCTCCTAAACGGCAGTTAGTACTAGCAGAGGGTATAGGAGTCCGGGGGTCTTATTATAGGGGGTCTTATTTCTGCAATAGTCGTAGCAGTTGCGGATATACCTCTAGACGTCCTGCTTTATCTAGGGCTAGTAGTAGTCCTATTATAGTACCTTAATCGTCTTATTTTAGCCTCTATAAGCGAAGATTGGAGGTTCGTAGGCTTTGCGAATTAGGGCTATACGGAGGAATAGTCGTCTATTAGCAGTCTATTCTAGGACAATTAGGTGCTTACTATAGTAGCCGAGTTCTTAAATCGCGTTTTCTTCTTAAATAAGCGTAGCGAGGTCGGCACTATAGGGGGTTGCGGCATTAGGTAGACGAATCGGGGCGATTATTAGGGTAACCTCTAGGAGGTCGAAACCGAGAGACTCTAGCTTAATTAATTAGCTTATCTATTCTTCCTTTTCTCTAGCTTTAACTATAGGGTGTTCGACTATCTTGCGCAAGAGAGTATCTGCAGCTATATTTAGTTAGCTAGGGCGATAAAGGAAATAGATATCGAATTAAGCTAGGAAGTCGGACTAATAGACTTATTAGACTAAGAGCAACCTCTTTATTAAGAAGTATACTAGGGCCTTATAGTCCGTAATAATATCGAATTTCTAACTAAGGAGTTCTAGGTAAAAGTATTCGAGGCTCTAGATAATAGCGAGGAGCTTATAGTCTTAAATCGGATAGGCGCGTTTAGCAGGGGATATAGTCTTAGAGAAGAAGCCTATAGGCTTCTAGGTCGAGTCGGTCTATTATTACTATAATATACTAGCGGTTGCGTTCCAGGAGGCGTTGGTCTTAAGTCGGGTCGTTAGTTTAGGACGGAAAAAGGCGAGGACGGGAGCTTTAGTTGCGAGCTTCTTTATTTAATTAAATGCTTTGCGCTATTCCGGTCTAAGTTTAAAGGGCGTATCCTTCCTAAGCAGTTGGTTTAAGGGTTCGGCAGTCGTACTAGCGTAATAGCAGAAAATCCGGATAAAGTTGCAAAGACCTACGAAAAAGCGTATAGCTTTACGGTCTCTAAGGTCTTCGAACTTCTAATCCGTAATAGCCTATACCTTATAGGGGTCGATACTAAGTCCTACGCTAGCGTATAGCATTACGCTAAGGTAGTTAACCTTAGTAACGTTAAACCGAGACTTCTTAATATTACCCTATAGATTAGCCTAATAAAAGCGCTAGATAACCTTACGGTATTCGATCTAATAGTCTTCCTCGTTATTATTATCCGTATAGATTAGGACGTTATCTGCGTATATACTAGCATATCGATCGAGGAGGTCGTAGAGTTAGGCATTAATAAAGTTCTAGAACTAAGCAGGGCCGACTTTTAATCCGAACGGAAGGACTAACTAACGGAACGTACTAAACCTAGTACGGAATGCTATTAGGTATTCGGAGGCCGGGTCGAGATAGAGGCAGTAGAATGCCTAGATAACGTCGATCTTAGAGAAGCGTTTCGCGGATTAGCAGTTAAAAGCAGTACTATTAAGAAAGGGGGCGGGTAAAATACGACTCTTTAAGTAGTCGTTTATCTAATAGTAGTCGATATAGAAACGTCGGGCTATAGAGTACGGCTTCGGCGCAAACAGGACGGAGGCGGCATGCGGGCTAGCGTTAGGCTTAATAAAACCTATCTCGAGCAGATAATCTATAGTCTCTTTCTCTAATAGTAAGTATTTAATTAGAGTGCAATAAGACAGGGGACTAGCTAGGTAGAAGGGTTTCTTAAGTTCTAGCGTAATATTGTAACTAGGATAGGGACTCGCAAGAGTATATGCTTCCTTCTTGCTAAAGAAGCCTTCTATATACGCAAGGGGCTGCGGAATTAGGCTGCGGACTAGGGCAACCTAATTAGGGTCTTCTCCTGCTAGGAATAGGATCTCTTAGCCTTAATATATGCGACTCGCGGGACTAAGCTTTGCAATCGAGACCTCGGGCAGGTCGGGGTCGTTTTCTAAGGGTACGGGCTAGGTCGGCATTAAGGGAGTTAATTCCTCCTATTATATCTATCGGGGATCCTCTTAGACTGCTCGGATTAATTAGTCTCGGCAGTCCTAGTCGTCTTCCTAGGGGTTAGTCGGGTTAAGGGTCTTAGTCTAGGTCGGGGTCTAGGCTAGCTTCTTTTTCTTCGCGGGCTATATAAAGTTATCGTTCTTCTATAAGCGTTAGAGGATCTTATACTTCTTCTCGTCTGCTTTAATTAATTAGTTCTAGTATTCCGTATTAGCCTAAATAGCCGGGTCGATCTGCCTATTAAGTAAAAGCGTCTTAGGCAGAAGGATCGAGAGGGAGTACTTAGCAAGGGCAGGGAGGTTATTAGGCTAGATAAGCTTTCGAGCAGTATAGTCGAGTAGTAGTTTCTTTTCGGCTAGCTAGTACAAGCTAATAAAGAGATCCTAGGCATAATTAGTAACTTAGAAGGTCTCCTAGGGAAAGGACTAGCTATTAATTATAAGGGTTGCAATTAACTGCTTACGTATAGAACTAGCTAGGCGGCCTTAGAAATCGACTAGGGGGACTAGACTAACTAGGACGAGTTCGGTATCGAGGCGTTTAACGGCCTGCTTAGCGAATTAGCGACTAATAAGGAGACGGGCATCTGCTCTAGTATTATAGAGAGATAAGGCTTAAAAAGCGATTCTATTAATTTAAACTTAACTATTAATAGTAAACGACTCTCCTACCTTCTTCTCTATACGTAAGACCTTTAGGACTATTAAGGAGCCTTATAATAGTCTTACTCTTTTCCCGAATCCGAGTCTTTAGAAGTAGTTAGTAGCGGCGTTAGCGTCCTCCTTAAGCCTAAGATCCAGGCTTAGTCGGAGCAATCTTTAGCTATATAGCCCTTCTTTCTATAGATAAAGCATATGCTATTATCCTAGTAGACCTTCTTTTTATCCTCGGAGAGAGCCTTGCCTTTTTCCTTAGATATTATTATCGGGGTCTTCTTATTTTCCCCTGCCGGCTTATCTTTATAGCGGGGAGTACGACTACTTGCTCGCTAGGTCTCCTATCGGACGGCATCTCTCTTTTAGCAGTAGACCGAGTCCTTAACGTAGCCGCAAAAGTCTTCGTAGGAGAGGCTATTATCCTTAGTCTTAGTTAATAGGCTAGAGTCTAGGTTAGTCGGAAAGTAGTCCTAAAGCGTATACTTTATTTAATTAAATAGTATATAGGTCTTAGCGGCTAGGTTATCGAATTCCGTAATAAATTCCTAGATCTCCTATTTGCTAGAGATCGAGAAGTTTAAATAGCGGAGGCAATTAGCGGCCTCTGCGAACTTATTTAGATTACTATAGGCGGACTCGAGATACTAAATTATCTCGGCTAGTCCGGAGAAGGGTCGTTCTATAGAGTCGTACTGGGTCTTAAGGGTCTTGCAGGCCTTGCCCTCGAGAGAGCGAAACAAAAAGCCTATCCTATCTTCCTCGTCCCGAAAGGTAGCCTTATTAATTCTTATCTTATCTTTTAAGTTAGTTAGAAAGGCGCTAAACTCGCTTTTCTTTCTAGAGAACGTTCTAATATCCTTATAGCGAGTCTTAGCCGAGTTAGAGTAAGCCGGGTTCGGTTATCTAATAGCAGCAAAGATAGGCTATACGGCCTTTCTAGAGGGGATAAAAGCAGTAGATCGATCTGCAAAAGCTATCGAGGCTTCTCTGCGGCGGGCGGGCTTAGGGGTCTATTAGCTCTGCAAGTCGGCAATCTGCTGCTAGAGAGCCGCTAACTAGGACTATAGGTCCTAGTTAGTCGGGGTTATTAAGGAAGAAGCTATAATTAAATAGTCTTCGTCCTTAATATCGTAATCTTAGTCTTAGGAGTCGTATTCTAATTCTCTCGAGGCTAATCTTGCAGAGCGTCGAGGAAAGGTCTGGTCTTAGCTTCTAGATATATATTAGGAAGCGGGTCTAAGTCTTAGGTCTTATTCCTCGGAGCCTAATTAAATAGTTTAAAAGGTCCGGGAGTCTTCTAGGGTCTCGGCTGCCTATCTTAGCAACGGAAGGTTATAGTCTTAGTCTTAGGTCGTATTGTACGGGTATTTTGCGTCTTCGTACGGGACGTAAGGCTAATACGTATTTATAAACCGCTCGTTAGCAATATATTAATCTTAGAATAGTATTACAGCCTTAGAATAATAAGTAAATATATTATAGGCACTATAAACAAAGATTCTAAGATAAAGAGAAAAGAGGAAAAAGGGGGCATAAAGCTATACGCACTGAGAAAGACTATATACACGGCTACACGTAATCCAGGGTCTGTTAGGGCTATGATTAAATGGTTGGTGCCCTCGTGACTGTGGCTACGTGGCCTGAAGGGTCAGTATTTGTGCGGCGCGTGACAGGCTCTAGTAGCGTTTATCTAGACGAACTATCTTCTTAACGAGTTCTAGAAAAAGGAGTATACTAATTTAGCTTAGGCAACTATATAAGCCTGTTAGGAGTTTAGAATAAAAAAATAATCCCGTAATATAGCTTAAGGCAGTATAGGGGCAAAATTAGCAAGTACTTTAGGCAAAAAAATTTAAATAAGCATAGCTAGGCAAAAAATTTAAGCATAGCTAGGCGTAAAAAAAGATTCAGATAGATTTAGCTAGGCTAGTAGGCAATTTTTATTTGCTAGTTTGCCTAGGCTAAAAAGAATTTAATAAAAGAGATTCTTTCTTCTATAACTTTAAAGAGTATAGTATCTGTATAAAATATTTAGGATATATAAACATAATCCCTTTAAAATAGAAAGAAAATAAGTATAGTATAAAGGCAATATCTATCTGATTTTAGGTTAGTATTAAAATAAAGTATTCTAAAATTATAAAAAGTAAAAATAAAAGTAAAAAAATAATTAAAAAGGTTTTTCTAGAAAAAGAAATAAATCCTTCTAAGTATCTTAATTATTATCCTAAACGTTCTAGGTATAAGTTAAGGTCCTTAAGAGATTAAAACTACGGGCTATAGGAGTCTATTCTTTCCTAAGGATTTTATTATTATTTAAGGTCGATTTAGTCTTCTAAGCAGCTATTATACTATTTAGTACTATAAGAGATTAAAACCGCAAACTCTAGGAGTCTATTTCTTCCTAGGGTAAAGGTCGTTTCCTAGCTTAGGTCTAGGTATTTATTTCCTACCTAATCTATATTTTTATTAAATATAGAACTTATATTAATAGCTAATAGTAATACTAATTAGTATAAATAGGGCATTAATATATATTAGTATAATATAAAAGAGGACTCTGCTTAAGTTAGCTTAGGTCTTTAATCTATTAATATCTGCTTATATCTATCTCTTCTTTTTCCTTTTTCCTTAAAGAAAGAAGGCAGAGTTTATATATATAGTTCCTTAATCCTAATCCTCTTCTTTTGCTTTATTTTCCTATCTCCTTATAGTCTGCTTTTAATCTTAGATTAAGTTTAATCCGACTATACTATAAGTACTGCCTAAATATAGCCCTATTGCGTAATTAAATGCTTCGTCTATGCATACCTATCCCTAGTTATTTCTTTTAGGGGCAGGAACGTATCGAGACGCGCAGACGATTCGCGTTATATATAGTTATATTTATATAGTAATTAAGGCCTTAGGCAAGTTAGGGTTATCTTCTAGGGGTATAAGCTAAGTTAGTATTAAGGGAGTTAATTCCTTTTATCGTGCCTATTAGGGATCCTTTTAGACTGTTTAGATTAATTAGTCTTAGCAGTCCTAGTCGTCTTCCTAGGGGTTAGTTATATTAGGGGTCTTAGTCTAGGTTAGGATCTAGGCTAGCTTTTATTTCTTTATAAGCTATATAAAGTTATTATTCTTCTATAAGCGTTAGAGGATCTTATACTTTTTTTCGTCTGCCTTAATTAATTAAGGCATTCTATATTAGCCTAAACTGCTAGGTTAATCTGCCTATTAAGTAAAAGCGTCTTAGGCAGGAGGATTAAGGGGGAGTACTTAGCAAGGGCAAGGAGGTTATTAGGCTAGATAAGCTTCCAAGCAGTATAGTCGAGTAGTAGTTTCTTTTCGGCTAGCTAGTATAGGCTAATAAAGAGATCCTAGGCATAGTTAGTAACTTAGAAGGCCTTCTAAGGAAAAGACTAGCTATTAATAGTAAGGGTTATAATTAAATTCTTATATATTTAACTAGCTTAGCGGCCTTAGAAATCAACTAGGGGGATAGGACTAATAAGGACTAGCTTAGCACTAAGGCGTTTAATAGCCTGCTTAGCAAAATAGCGACTAATAAGGAGATAGGCATCTGCTCTAGTATTATAGAAAGTTAAGGCATAAAGAGCGATTCTATTAATCTAAACTTAACTATTAATAGTAAATAACTCTCCTAACTTCTTCCCTATACGTAAGACCTTTAGGACTATTAAGGAGCCTTATAATAGTCCTACTCTTTTCCTAAATCCGAGTCTCTAAAGGCAGATAGTAGTAGTATTAGCGTTCTTTTTATCCTAGAGATCTAGGTATAGTTAGGGCAATCTTTAGCTATATAGCCCTTTTTTCTATAAATAAAGCATATACTATTATCCTAGTAGACCTTTTTTTTATCCTTAAAGAGAGCCTTGCCTTTCTCTTTAGACGTTATTATTAGGGTTTTTTTAGTTTCTCCTACTAGCTTATCCTTATAGCAGGGAGTACAATTACTTAATTGCTAGGTCTTTTAGCGAATAGCATCTCTCTTTTAGCAGTAGACTAAGTCCTTAATATAGCTATAAAAGTCTTTATAGGAGAGGCTATTATCCTTAGTTCTAGTTAATAGGCTAGAGTCTATATTAGTTAGAAAGTAGTCCTAAAGCGTATACTTTATCTAATTAAATAGTATACGAGTCTTAGCAGCTAGGTTATTAAACTCTGTAATAAATTCCTAGATCTCCTACTTACTAGAGATTAAGAAGTTTAAATAGCAGAGGCGCTTAGTAGCCTTTGCAAACTTATTAGGATTGCTATAAATAGACCTAAAATACTAGATTATTTTAGTTAGCCTAGAGAAGGGTTATTCTATTAAGTTATACTAGGTTTTAAGGGTTTTATAAGCCTTGCCCTTAAGGGAGCAAAATAAAAAGCCTATCCTATCTTCCTTATCCCGAAAAGTAGCCTTATTAGTTATTATTTTATCTTTTAGGTTAGTTAGAAAGGCGCTAAACTCGCCTTTCTTTCTAGAGAATATTCTAATATCCTTATAGCAAGTCTTAGCTAAGTTAGAGTAAGCTAGGTTCGGTTATCTAATAGCAGTAAAGATAGGCTAGGCGGCCTTTCTAAAGGGGACGAAAGCAATAAACTAATCTATAAAGGCTATAAAGGCCTCTCTATAGCGGGCAGGTTTAGGGGCGGGCTTAGGGGTTTATTAGCTCTATAAGTTAGCAATCTACTGCTAAAAAGCCGCTAACTAGGACTATAAGTCCTAGTTAGTTAGGGTTATTAAGGAAGAAGCTATAATTAAATAGTCTTTATCCTTAATATTATAATCTTAGTCTTAGAGGTCGTAGTCTAATTCTCTTAAGGCTAATCTTACAGAGCGTCGAGGAAAGGTCTAGTCTTAGCTTCCGGATATATATTAGGAAGCGGGTCTAAGTCTTAGGTCTTAGTCTTATTCCTTAGAGCCTAATTAAATGCTTAAAAGGGTCTAGGAGTCTTCTAGGGTCTTAGCTGCCTATCTTAGCAATAGAAAGGTCGTAGTCTAGTTTTAGGTCGTATTATACGGGTATTTTGCGTTTTCGTACAGGATATAAGGCTAATACGTATTTATAAACCGCTTATTAGCAATATATAATCTTAGAATAGTATTATAGCCTTTAAAATAATAAGTAAATATATTATAAGTACTATAAACTAAGATTTTAAGATAAGGAGAAAAGAGAAAAAAGGCATAAAGCTATGCGTACTAAGAAAGACTATATATAATATTATATGTAATCCAGGGTCTATTAGGGCTATAATTAAATAGTTAGTGCCCTTGTAACTAGTCTTATAACTCTTCCTAAAAGTCTAAATACATAGCCTAGGAGTTAGTATTATAGCGCGTAATATTATATACTTATTACTGCTACTATTACTATTAACTAACTAGTAAGAAAGAGATATAAAAAGCATAATAGGAAAAGTACTAGCAAGAGGCTATTATAACTTATATTAAAGCAGGAAAAAAGGCTTTAAGGACTTTTAAAAGCATTTTTTAAATGTCTTATAGTTATTAATATTATTAATAAAGATTATTATCAAAAGACTGCTTAATAACCCTTTTAATACCTTATAACCGCTGCCTTCCTCGTTGCTATAGCCGCTGCCTTCCTCGCTACTATAACTGCTGCCTTCCTTGCTACTACTAGCGCTTTCTTTACTACTATAGCCGCCTTCCTTGCTAAGGCTCCTACTACTGCTTTCCTAGGCTAAATACTATAAAAAATAGGCCTATATATATATTAATAGCTTTAATTAATCGGGTTTTTTTTAATAATAAACGACTTAATCCTAATAAAGATAGTATATTTTTTAAGTAAGGATACTATATAAAAATGACGTGGCGCTAGTAGTAGGGCCCTGAGTCGGTATCCCTAGCTATCCCTCTTTTTCGGCTCTATCCCTTAAATTAAGTGCCTACTAGGCGAGGACACGAGCCTAGGACCTACGGGTAGTCTTTTTTTAAAAGTCTCCTTGGAGTTATAAGGCGACCGTGTTGACACTTGGTTCGACCCGCAGCTCTAATGCCAGGTCCTGAGGTCATAACTAGACCCAGCAATGAGTAGTGTACGCCTTTCGCATCTGGCTTTTACATGACGATAGCGTGGATTGACGAGACGCTTCACAGCATGGCTTAGCCCGGACCACGCGAGGTCGGACTGAAAAAGAACGCAATGAAGCAGTCGAGAAGATAGGTGCATATCGGTCCCTAGAGTCTCAGATTCGCCGAAGAGTCAGCATTGTCCCAAAATCCTGGCATATGCGCAGAAGTCACAAAAGTCTGTCTAATAAGCGGTTTCTCAAGGCTACACATCAAGAATACAACCGTGACACGTTTCAACTTTCGACCCAACTTCTGGAGTGGAACCCGGAATACTATACCATATGGAACGTTCGGAGACGCTGTCTCAAGATAAATATGCTTCCCTCTCCTTTCGAGTGTGAGTCATTATCAACGCACCTCATGCTATACCGAAGGAATCGTTAATCCATATAATGCGCAACGTATGCCATCTATCTCGACGCGACAGTCAAAGGAGACCATGTCCTAAGAACTACTTCTTCAGTCGACGACGTTGCGTACTCTCAAGAGATCACAGAACACATATTGCAGTCCGAACTCGATTTTAGCCAGGTCCTTTTCAAAGCACATCCGAAGTGCTACTGGATTTGGAAATATCGGTTATGGATACTTGATCAAGTCATGGAGTGGTTGCCTACCGCTGCTGCTCGTGTTATCTGGGACAAGGAGTTGGCGCTTAATTCCAAATTATTGCTCAAGGACCGCAGGAACTTCCACGCTTGGGCTTTTCGCCGGCACGTCGTCGCTAAGTTGGAAAGCACCGTTCTGCAGGGCAACAGCATGATTGAACTCGAATTTGATTTCACTACCAGGATGATACGACAGGACCTCTCAAATTTTTCCGCCTGGCATAATCGCACCCAGCTTATCCCACGCTTGCTGCAGGAGCGCAAGCTAGGGGACGAGGCTCGGAGAGAATTCTTGGAGGATGGTAAGCAATAAAGTCCCTCTACGTCCTCGTTCTCGTCTCTGTACACCCTGTTCTTTTCTCACCGGTCTCCTCGTTTAGAACTCCACTTTGTGCTCGGCGCCCTCAATGTTGATGCAGACGACCAGTCCCTGTGGTACTACCACAAATACCTTATGTACAATTTGATAGGGTCCAGCACCTATCAGTCCGTAGCTCCTCGCCTTCCCTTGAAAGATCGGAAAACTTACATTTCACAAGAAATTGCCAACACCGAAGAGCTTGCCGAGGACTACGCTGGCGTGAAGTGGATATGGGAGGCTCTCGTTGAGCAAACGCTCGCGATGTTGCTGCTGGACGGTTTACCAGTAGGTATCCAAGACAGAGCAAATCTCAGCTTGTGGCTCCAGAACTTGAAAACCTTAGATCCTAAACGCACTGGTAGATGGGAACATTGGGAACATAGCATTGGTATCTAACGCTTGTGCGGGCTCTGCCATTCTTGATTGTATTCCATTTACAAACTATATGGTCACAGGTCGACAGATCGTTGAACGACATCACTTGTATAATGAGAAACCGAATAGACAATTTGGGTGCATCGAAATATCACTTGTGATGGAATGCATGCTCTTACAGTCAGTCACTATTCTAGGCTCGCTTGAGGCCTAGAGGCTAGAGGTGTTGATTCAACATGTTTGGCAAAGGCTTTCCACCAGACCACCCTCTTTCCCGACGAGGTTATCAAAATACTCCAAGACAGTGTCCACAGGTACCATGTCGATGACTCCCAGTGACGGATTAGATGACTTGAGAGGTTGTCCGTCAAAGAGTAAACGCAAATAGAAATTGCTGTTATCCGGGTGTCCTAGGTTCGAGAGCGTACCAGAAGCCGACTGAGAGGCCACTGTGGGCGTAATGGCAGGAGAACACGTTCGAGCTCTGGGGATCATGGAACCTGAGAGGCAGTTTGCCGCAGCCAAGGGCGGATTCTGTTGTCGCCGTACGGGGGTATCACCGTCTATTGGTCGGTGACGTGATGGTTTACTTTTGCGCCTATACAATTCAAACACGATCTCAGCGCCCATACCAGGCCAACGCATGTACTCGAACTGCAGAATCGAGAGGAGTCGCGCGATAGAACCATCATGAGCCACGTTGTGAGAGTAGACGATTTTGCTAGAGCCATTCATGGAGTCGCGTAAGTTTGTCGTCAATTCCCCAATCCAGCTGCCGAAAGATGCAGCACTCGCCAAGAGAGAAGAGGGATGGTCACGATAAATGTGATTGTACTCCCAGTGACCAATGCGAAAGACCGCATCGGCGACTTCCTGAGAAACGCAATGGGGAGTCTTTGAGCCACTCTCTGGTCGACAAGGCATTGGCATCGAGTGGCATTGTCTAGCCGAAAGATTGTCAAAGTAGTGGTCGAACGAGGAGTGGAAGGTAGGATCGAGTGGGTGTACAAGTGTTATATTATCGAGCGTGCGGAATAATTGCGTTGATGATACGAGATGTTTTCGCCACACCGTATTGGTGTTAGATACGATGCTGCTAAATCGCTCGTTTGCAGCGGGGCAGTCATATTGAGGTTCTAAACTGTCTATGCCGGAAGGCTACTTTGCAGTATTAACTTATGGGGACGATCTCCTACCGGTTAGGTACCTATGCTTGGACGCACCTGAATCAAGAGAGGAAATGGGCCGCTGTCGCGCCACATACCACCGATTACCATGGCAGCAACCTGCTGGGTAATAACGTTGTTGGTGGCACGGTAACGGACAACAGATTTGGCATCTTCATTTCTAGAAGGTAGCAAACCAACCAATCCATGGTAGACATCGTACAGATCATTGCCATGCTGCCAGGAGTCTAGCAGACCATCTGTAGTGATCTGCGGAAACGCACAGGAGGCATTCCGATTGGGCGACTTCCAAGAATTCTGATACGGTCGTAACTCTTGACGGTAAACCACGGCTGGCTGCGGTCCTCGTAAGGGATGAATCAAATGAAGGATGGATGCATCGTCACAGTTCCAGATATTGGAGTCCACAGGGAAGGAGTTGGAAGCATAAGGTGTACGTTTATGGTGCCTGTGGATCTAGAGGGTTCGCTTAGTAACTTCGTGGAGAACATTCGCTCACAGGTCAATAATTTGTTGGGAATATCACCAGCTCGACATATTGTAGCTCAAATTCAGAAGTCGGTGGAGCGTAATTTGACGGCCTCACACGCGGCTCATTGCACCAGTTGCCCAGTCCGCTGCAGTTGCCGCGACAGAGTGTTGCTGATGTCAAGTTGTTAACGTCTGATAGGGACGGCGCGAACCATTTAGGATTTGTCACGCCCGAAGTCGTAGCGATAATCGTCACAAACGCCTTAAGTCTTGATAGGCGGGAGACTGCCATGGCTACTAGCTTATCAGCGAACACCGACAGTAATCCTATGGCCCTGATCCACGAAGTCTAAAGGGAGACGGGCTGGATAAAGGTTCAGTACTTTGCCCCCTATTTTCATATATAGGCAAGCGTACATCCTACCGTCATAACCCACGTAGTAGTATTTATTTATTTATTTATTCTTACTCTAGGGACCTATAGCAGGTATCTAGGAAATATACGGGGTAAAATCAGGCTAGAAAAACCGGGCTATACCCGGGGGAAAACTAGTCTCTTTAGGGGGTAGCGAGCCTAAAAAGGCGAGGAAATAGTCGTATATTAAGGTGCTATAAGCAGGACGAGTCCTAGTCCTATAGGCTATAGTAAAAATAGGTAAAAAAGGTATATATATTTAATATATTAGCAGGCTATAGAGGTATAAAAGTATTTCTAGCTAAAAGTATAAGAGTATATCTAGTTATATTAGTATAGGGGTACTTTTATATAATAAAGCATAGTATAAATTAGCTAGGAGTATAGTTATTTAGGAGCAGGGTATAGATTTATAAATTATATTATACCTTATTCTATAAACTATTACTTATTACTATATATAGAGAAAAAAAGGGTATTAATACCTGCCCTATATAAGCGTTAATAAGTTAAGTCGAACTTTTACTATACTTAAAATAAGTTAAGATATTAATTAAGGAGATAAGCAGGAAATACTATATAATAAGTATATATTGCGTATATATATAATATATAGCTATATATTATTCGAAAGCTATTAGGATTAAGCTTATAAATAGTTAAAGTACTAATTAATATTAGCTAAGCTAATATTTAATAATAGCAACTATATAAGTATATATATACTATATAAGTATATATATACTATATAAGTATATATATACTATATAAGTATATATATACTATATAAGTATATATATACTATATAAGTATATATATACTATATAAGTATATATATACTATATAAGGACTAATATTTAGTATTATTAAGTTAGTATAATATAAGGGTTAAAGTAGGAAGTATTTATTAATAGTTAGGCAGGTATACTTAGAGCTTGCCTATAATACTAAGAAGCTTTATAACTGCTAGTAAATATATAAGGAGTAAGAGGAGTTTTTAGGCAGGAAGCTAACCGCTACTAAGTTAGATAAAATTTAAAATATATTATAGCTAAAAGTATACTAGGTAATAAATAAATATTATTTCTCTTTTAAAAGGCTATTTAACTTATACTCGAACTAGGTTACTAATAACGCTACTCTAGTAGCTATTACGAAAACTAATAATCTCCTAGGCAAGGTAATAAAGCAGCTAGATAAAATTATTACTATTTTTTAAAAAAGGCTTATAGCTCGGCCTTAGCCTATTGCTAGTTAGCTAGTTAGTATTATAAGTCCTCTTTTTATTATAAAAAAGAGGTTATTTAAGGATGCTATTAAAACGGGTACTACTAAGCAGGTTACTATAAAGCTATTACCTTCTTTTATTAAAAAAGGCAAAAGCAGGGCAAAGGCATAAGTAGTAATAAAAAGTATTCCTTTAATAGCCCTAGTAATAAATACCCCTTTAAAATAGCCTAAAGTATTTTTCTAGCTAAGTACTAAGGGGGAGCTAATAAATATTAATAATAGCGCTAAGGATAATAATAATAAAAATAAAGTTAAGCTAGTTAATAGCAGGGTTAGAAAAAAATCACTTATGAGTGATTTGTGAGTGATTTTTTAATGGTTTTTTTTTCGTGATTTAAATTACTTATAAGTGATTTTTTCAGGGCTATGATTTAAATTATTAAAAAAAATCACATCATGAGTGATTTTTTAAAAAAATCATAAAAAAATCATTAAGATTTTTTCTAAAAATAGATAAATATATTTTTTTAAAACTAATAATATATACTTATTTTAAAAAACGACTTATAAAGTATACTATATATTTCTATAGAAAGATAAAAAATTAATATAGAAAATAAGTTTTTAAAATATAATAAAGGAAAGAAAGTATATTTAAAAAAATCTTATAATAAATAAAAAAGCTTTCTTTTTATATGTAAGGCTTTAGTTTATTTTTTAGTGTTTTTTATTTTTTTAAAAAAAACTCCTTAATATAATATAAAAATATTAGTTGCTTTTATATATTTATATTTAAAAATTTATTAAAACTTATATGCTTAATATTAGGAAGTAAGGAAAGTAATTATAAAGGCTTTATAACTTATAAAACTTTAGTCTTATTTTAGTTTTTTTTTTAGTTTTTTTTAGTATTTTTAAAGTAGGGTTTTTATACCTACCCTATAGAAAAAAGTAGTACTACTAATACTTAATTTAAAGACTATATAATATTATATAAAATATAATAAAAATATAATTTAGTATATACTTACTATAAAAAGCTTATATAAGGTTTTTAGCTTCCTATCTTCTTTAATAGGCTATATATTAAATAAAATCTCTTTTTTACTCTTTTTTAAAAAA
>LKCN02000004.1:1780304-1812969 GCA_001633055.2 Ophiocordyceps polyrhachis-furcata BCC 54312 | reverse complement strand
TTTTTTCCTGCATAGAAACTCTTAGTAACGGTTTACCCTAAAAAGTAGTTTTTTTCTAATTTAGTAAGTAAGAGACTTAAAAGTAAAATAAAATATTCTAAAAATACCTTATAACATTATAATATTTTAAGAATTTTTTTAAAAAATTTAATTCCCTTTTTACGCTATTTTATTATTTTTTTTTAAAATAGAAATACTTTAAAATACCTAGTATATATAAGTTCCTTTTCTATTTATATAGCCTAAAAGTATTCTATTTTAGGTAATTTTTGGAATATAAGCTCTTTATATAGTTAATAATAGCATAAGAATTATACTTTCTATTTTAGGTAAGTAGGGCCTTTTTTTCAGGGTATAAAGATAGAAAAAGTAAAAATTCTTCCCTAGGCCCACAGTACTTATAAAAATACGAGGTAATGTACTTTTGCTAATACTACTACCTATCCTTGCAAGAAAAAAATAACGCAGGTACTTCTAAAAAGTAGCAAAATACTAGAAAATACTAGAAGCTTTAGCGCTTTCTAGCTACGTACTTTTTGTACTAAAGTTTTGCTTTCCTAGTAGTATAAGGTAGAGAATTTCCCTTATAACTTTTCTTTCCTTTCTTTTCTTCTTTTTTTCCTTACGAATTCTTCGTTTCGCAACTAAATTTAACAAAAAAAATACTATTTAAAAGCTCTTTCTCTCCTCTTTTAAGTTCTTTAACCTACTCTATAACTCTTTGCAATATCTGCTTCTTATAAGCCTTCTATTGCTTCGGCTGTTTCCGAGGGTGATTCCTTTAGAATTATCGAGCAGGGCCCTGAGCCAGGGCCTGACCCGGGGCCTGACCCGGGGCCAAGTAAAGCTTCCTCGTTTTTTTAACGTTCTTCGCAGCCTACTTTAGGCATTAATTCGCAAGGTTCTTTTATATCTAAAAAAGAAAAAGGTATTATAAAATTACTATTAGTAACTATACTAAATAGTACAAACTAATAAATTATATAGGAAAAAAAATTAAAAAAGGAAAAAATCTTAAAAAACAAGTAGAAAAAACGGATTATTTAGCTTCTATTTACAACTAGCCGGATTTTAAGTTAGGCCCTGATTTAGAGCTTAAGCCTTATATTTTTCAGCAAAAGCTTTTTACTAGAAAGCTTTTACTAATTAACTTATAGCAATAACGCCGAGTTTTATATACTTGTATAGCGTAAGTAAACTTACTTATATTCCTTTTACTTTCTAACTATATTTACTAATTATTTTAGTTATAATAAGACTTTTAAGTATGCAATCGATTAGAAAATTAACTCTAACTTAGGTAGGCATTATTTTCTTTACTACGAAGGCATAGCTTTTAGTAAGGAAAGTAAAAAACAAGGAAGAAAAAGAAGTAAGTTTATTTATTTATTTATTTATTTACTTATTTACTTATTTACTAATTATTTTTTTAGAGCCCTAAGGAGAAAGACCGGATTTTTTTAAAGAATATACAGCAAAAAAACAACAACTTTAGTTTAATTTAACCGAGGCTTATAAAAGGATTTTATCCTTTTTAATAAGCAATAATATTTCTTTTAACGCTATAAGCTCGGACTCTTTTTCAGAGCTTTTAACGTTTTATAACTAGTAAGTTATTTTATTTTTTTATTTATTTTAACTTTTATTACTAATTTTTAAAATAGGGACTATCTAAAAATCTACCTAGCAAAAATTAAAGAGCTTTTAAGTAAAGAATTCGAAGAAAAACGAAATTTGCTTAATAATAAGCTAAATTAACACATTAAAAACTTCGGATTATTTAATTTAACGTTTAATATCTGGACTTCTAATACTCAGGCTGCGTATATTAGTATTATTTTAACGTATATCTCTTCGGATTTTATGTTAAACTATTACCTTATAAGTAAGTTTATTTTTTTAATTTTTTTTAAGCTAATATTAAAAAACCTAGGCTTCTATAAATTATCCGAAAGACATACTGGCGTTTATATTCTTCAAGAAGCTCTTTTAGCTTTAAGCCCTTATCCGGCTTTAAATTATTCGACTATTTTCAGGTATGTTTTTTTATACTTACTAGTTTTTTTTACTAATTTCTTATAGCTTTACGAGAGATAACGCTAGTAATAATAATACCTTTGCCAACTCGTATAAAGAGGCTTATTATAGCCTTTTTTCAGAGAGCTTTAAAGGTGATATGCGCTGTATAGCGCATATTATTAACCTTATAGCATAAGATATGCTTAAAGCCTTTCTTTCCTCGGCTGCAAACGATATAATTCTCTCTAACTATATTAATTCGGATTTAACAGCCCTAGAAACTAATAATACAGAGATACAAGTTAAAGATAATAACTTTTCTAGTAAGTTTTTTTTACTTTTATATTTATTTTACTAATTTTTCTAGCTCTTTTTAACCGGCTTCGAAGAGTTATTATAATTTTAAAGTATAATACAGAGCTAAAAAAGCTATTTAAAGAAGGCATTAAAAGAGCAAAAAATCAGGGTTAAATTCCTTCTACTTTAAATAAGGAAAAAATACCCCTAGGTAAGTTTTTTAGTTTTTTTTCTTTATATTTTTACTAATATTATTTTATAGATAACGCTACTAGGTGGAATTCCACCTATAATATAAATACAGCTATTTAACTTAAGCCGGCTATTTTTTACGCTATTAATAATACGGCTAATAAGGAGCTGAAAAAAAATAGTATATCCCTTAGCGAATAGGATGCTTTAGTCGACCTAAAGGAATTATTCGAAATATTTCTTAAGCCTTCTATAAGGCTATAAGGTTAACTTTATACAACGGCTTCGGAAGCGCTCTTATATATCTATTAGATATATAAAAAATTAAACAACTTATACCAGGACTATGGAATTAAAGCCGAGCATACAAATCTAGCACCTGGACTAGTAAGTATTTTTTACTTAAGTTATTACTATTTATTACTAACTTTTTTAAGTAAACTATTATAACCTTTTTTTTTCTAGTATTTTACAAGGAAAAACAAAGCTTGAAAAATACTTTCTGGAAAAACTAACTAAAACTAACTTTAAAACTTATATACTATACTTATATAGTATTATTTTAGATCCCCGGCTAAAACTAGCCTATTTTAAGGAGAAATAACTCCTAGGATTTTATCCTACCTTCGAAAAGGACCTTCTTAACTGCTTTAAAGCAGAATACTTTAAGTAAGTAATATTTCTTTGTTTTACTATTTTTTTACTATTTTTTTTACTAATAATACTATAGAATAAAAGAAGAAGTAAATTAGAAAAATACTTCTTTTTCCCGGGCTTATAGCCCTGCTAAATCTAATTATTCGGACGACTTTTTTATTAGTTCGGATAAGGAAAATACGCTAGAAGAGTTTATTTTCTATTTTTTAGAGCTATTACTTAAAAAAAAAGTAAGTACTTATTTTTTTATATTTTTTAACTTAGCTAATAATTTTAGGATAATATTCTCGACTACTAGAAGCAGGATAAGGCTAGATTTCCTATTCTAGCTATTTTAGCTTAACGATACCTTTCTATTACAGCAACTTCGGCTTCGATTAAAAGCGCTTTCTCTATAAGCGCTAATATAATTACTAAGTTAAGAAACTAGCTAAACTCGGAAACTATTAAGCAGTTAATTCTGCTAAAGAGTTAGAAAAAGGACTTTACTTTACTAGAAGAGGAATATAAAGAAGGTAAAGAGGAGGAATAAGTTATTTTTACTAATATTTATTAGCTAGTTTTTTTACTTAAAATTATTTTAAGTTTTTCTAGTTAATAAATATTTATTTAAAACTTTTTATTAGTATTTTAATAGTATTCTTCCTTAATTCTTTCTAGTATTTTTACTAGTAAGGGTTAGTTTTTTATATTTTTAGTATATATTTTAGTATTTATTATTATTAGTAGTAGTATTTTTAGTAGTATTTATATTAGTATTTTTCCTTATATTTTTACTAGTATCTTTACCCTATTTTTTATTATATTTTAAGTAATTTATTTAGTAGTAATATTAGTAGTATTTTTACTATTATTTTTACTATTAGTTTTACTATTATTTTTTCCAGTATTCTTACTAGTATTCTTCCTAATTTATTTAGTAGTAATACTACTAGCCTTTTTACTAGTAATATTACTAGTATATTTATAGTATATTTATAGTATTACTATTATTAATTATTTTAAAGTCTAGTTATAACTTATAATAAATTAAGAAAAAAGATAATATTATTATAAAAGAATAAAGTAAAGCAATTATTCATTTCTTATTTTTTAATATAACTCTACTAATTATTCTTCCTCTTAAAAGTCCTTAATTTATCTTTAAAATTTCCACTTTTTATTAAAAATACTTTATATATACTTTATAAAAAAATCATAAAAATCATCTACTTATGATTTTTTTTCTAACTAAAAAATCACTTATAAGTGATTTTTTTACCCTAGTAATTTAAATCATAAAAAAATCATCTAACTAAGCAAAAATCCGTAATTTAAATCGCAAAAAATCGCATTACTTATAAGTAATTATATAAGTATAAGATTTTTTTCGAACCCTAATTATTACTACTAATAACTATTATCTTTCTTATTAGGGTATCCTTGCCTAAAGGCTTATTTTTTCTACTGCCCTGCTTGCTCCTATATCCCCTCCTATGCCCCCTACCCCTATGCTTCTTAGTTTATTTTAGCAGTATTTCTAAAATATTTCGTTAGCCTTATATAATAATTTTAGGAAAGTACTATTACTATTCCTCTTAGAGTTTATTTGCACTTACTATTAATATTAATAGTAATGCTTTAATACTTCCTCGAAAGTATAAAAAGAAGAAGAAAAGAAGAAGTATAAGAGGAAAAAAAGGAACGAATTTATTTCGCAGGGTAAGTTATATATACGCATATAAAAAACGCGAAATATAGTAAGTACGCACTATAACCCTACTACCCTATAAAAGACCGATTCCTTTGCTCTCTTTCTTTTATTTTTCTTTATATACTCGTTTATTTCTTTCCTATATAATTTCTTCCTTTCTATCTTTCCTATATATACTATTTTTATTTTTACCTTTCTTTTTTTTATTTATTTCTTTCCCTATAATAATTCGATAATAAAAAGAGGACTACTAGTATATAAATATAACTATATATAATATAAATTATATATATATCTTAACGCATTTCTGCCCCTAGAAGAGATAACTAGGGATAGGCATATATAGATAAAGCATTTAGTTATATAATAGGGCTATATTTAGGCAGTACTTATAGTATAATTAAATTAAACTTAATCTAAGATTAAAAGCGGATTATAAGGAGATTAGGAAAATAAAGCAGAAGAAAAGGATTAGGATTAGGGAACTATATATATAAACTCTGCCTTTTTCCCTTAAGGAAAAAAGGGAAGAGATAGATATAAGCAGATATTAATAGATTAAGGACCCGAGCTAACTTAAGCAGAGTCCTCTCTTATATTATACTAATATATATTAATACCCTACCTATACTAATTAGTATTACTATTAGCTATTAATATAAATCCTATATTAAATAATATATAGATTAGCTAGACTAGGTTGCCTATTTCTAAGCCGAGAAAGCTAATAGATCTCTTAGATACGAATAGACTCCTAGAGTTTGCAGTTTTAACTATTTAGGAACTTATAGCTATATTAACTATTTAGAGGAGTAATATTAAGACTAAGGAGGAATAGACTCTTATAGCCTATAGTTTTAATCCTTTAGAAACCTATTTTAATACTAGATAAGAATACTCGTAAAATCGATACGAATTCTCGTAAATAATAACTAGGATATTAGCAGAAATTACTATAGAAAGTAATTACTAATAACCTTAGAATACTAATTTCGCTTAGAAGATTATATAGATTAACTTCTAGGATCTTATAAAAAAAGATAAAAAACGCCTTAATTAAGCAAATCGAAAACTAGAATAAACCTATCTTAAATTTATATTAAAATCTAACTAATATCGAACTCTAGATCTTATATTTTATAAAGTTATCTAGGAGCTCTAGTACTTTTCTCCTTAAGGATTTTTAGGATACTTTTAAAAGCTAGGACGAAAATATCTAAGAATTAGCGGATCCTAGAGTAATAAAATCGCTAAAAAGTTTTCTTAGAAATAGAGGATTCTTTCTAGGACCTAAAAATATAAGAATAGGACCCTTTTTTATATAGATCCTAAACTAGGAATAGCTTAAGCAATAGCTGCTCTTAATATATTAATAGGCGTAATTTAAAAAAGGCACCCGACTGCTTTACTATACCCTTCTATAAGGGATATAATAACCTCTAACTAGAAACTCCCTAAATTCGAATCTATCCTAATCGCTAACTAGGGGGCGAACGCTATTAATTCGGAACCCTTTACTACTGCGTTAAAATAAACCTTTACCTATTCTTTAAATAAATCTATAAATAACCCTATTTATAGAACTTATAATAGATAAAGATATTCCCTAAAAACGAACTTAATATCTAACGTTATATTAATTCTAAAACCTACCTATATAGGACGCAGCCTTTTTAGAATATAACTAGAATAATATACAAACTCTATAAAAAATCGCTTCGAGTTTAATCTAACTTTAGGATAAGCCTAAAATAATCCCTTTTAAATTTTATATTAAGTTACTTTTAAAATCGACTCCTAACTTGCTTATTAATTATAATATTATAACTAAATTTACTAAAGTCTAGAATAAGATAAAGAATTTTATAGGAAAACTATATAATTTGCTTAATAATATTATCCGTTTATTTTTTAAAATTTGTTTTTTATTAAAAATTGCTCTAGGATATTTTTATTTAATTTTGCCTTATATTTAGACTAGTTAAGCATAGAGATATTTTATAGATTATATTAAGTAGTATAATACGTTTAAAACGCAGTATAACTAACTTAAAAATTATTTCGAATTAGATATTAATTATACGTATTACTTTACTAACTAGATATCGACTTTATTTTAATCTATTTGCAGGGCAAATTCGGAACTATCCTTATATAAGGTTCTCTAGAAACTATTTAATAAACTAGAGTTATATTAATAAGCCCTTAGCAAGGGATATAAAGGAGATACCCCTTTGCGTATAATAATAATTAATATATACTAAGGAGTACTAGAACTTAAGTTTATATTATTCTAACTAGCTAAGGATACTAAGAACTTACTAGTAGATTTATAATCTATACTAGAAATATCGATTATAAAGACTAAAGCTAAATAGATATTATAATAAAGTATAATTTATTATCTAGACTATAGATATTAGAATAATATATAAAATCGATCTAAAAATAGTTTAAGAATAACTTAAGTCTAATCCGATTTTAGGCTAAATAAGAATTAGACTTAGAAGTGCTTTATATATAGCAAGGTTAGTTACTAGTTAACTAAACACCCGCCTAAAGAATAAAAATAGGCAAAGACTTTATATATAGCAAACTATAAATTTTTAAATAATAGCCCTCTAGACTTTATAGCCTATATTACTATATTAGAAGGACTTAAGTTATATAATAAAGAATAGTATATAATTAATAATAACCTAGAGGATATTTTAAAGCAATAGGAAGCCTCTTAGTTCCTTTCTATATTAGTATTTATGCACCTTTTTACTAGATATAACCCGAAATTAAATATAATAGAACCTATACTAGCTTCGCAATTTCTTCTTAAGGATTAATATTCCTAATAGTCTTTTTAGGAAATTATAATCGATACTAGTGCTATATAGATTTTAACTACTAGACGAAATTAAGTTAAAGCCCTATAGAAAATAATACTATATCTTATAGTTAATAAAGTATTTGCTAGCACTAATTCTATTAAATTTAGCAAAGGATAAAGTATACTAATACTTAGTAATATAACTATTAAAACTCTATTTAGAAATATTACCTTTTACGTTCTTACTTTACTTACCCCTTTTCTTCTTTTTTTAGCAGATATAGATCGCTTAAAGATTTTCTTCTAAAATATAATAAATAAGCTTATTAGCTAGGATAAAGTACTGCTAGTCGTTCGTAAATAAGGGCACCCTTAGTTCTTCCTTTAACTAGAAAACGCTACGATTTTATTCCTAACTAAATCCAAAATTAGGATAATCTATTGCCGATTTAGATACCTTATAGCATAAAAATTATACTAACTTCTATCTAGAGCTAGATATAAAATACTAATAACTACTCTTAAAAGTATTTCGAAATTCTGCTAATATTATTAGTTATATAGCAAGGCACCTAGTTAATTTAAATTTACGCTTTATAATAATAAAAAGTTTAATTTCGAAATTATTATAGACGTTATATACCTAAGTAGCAAACTAGTTTTTTATATTATTAACGCTATAATATCTTTTTAGGCCGCTTAATTCCCGCGTTTAATATCTACTAAGGATACCTAGGAAGCCTTAAGAATAATATAAATCGATACGTACTTAGGACCCCTAGATTCGCTTTAATATAATATAAGCACGAATTTTTTATCTAAGGAATTCTAGACTAAATCTAGCTAAATAGGAATTACCTGCTAGCAAGTACTAGTAGAAGCGTATTAGTCTATAGGAAAAGTTAAAAAATACTATACCCCTTTTTACTAGGCATATAAAATCCTTAGCACTAAAATTAGAGCAATAATAGGATAAGATATAATTCTCTAGATAGCAGTTAAAGCTATTAATAATACTGCTAGCCTAGATAGACTAGTTCTAACTCTCCTTATTTTTAGTATATATTTATAGATTATTTAGGATTCTCCCCTATTAAAAACTACTCGAGAATAGGCTAAAGCCGTTTAGAAAGCAATAATAAGTCTTCGAGAAATTATAGCATCTCGATAACTAAAAAAAGCGCTATTTACTAGGAATAGCCCTAATATAATAACGCTCTTTTAACTCCTATTATAAAGCTAGGTTAAGGTTTAGAGAGAAAAAGACGGCTAGATTAGTCCTTTTACCCTTAAGGCTATTAACGGCTATAATATTATAATCCGGTCCTCGACTAGTCTCTAGGTATTTTAGTTAATATATATATAGCCTTACTTTTTTAATAATGCCTAACTAAAAGCTGCCTAGGAATAGGATAAAAATAACCTAAAACCTGCCTAAAAATAGACCTAGTTCTTATAGCGTTTAGAAGTATAACTACTATAATTACTAAAGACCTTAACCTAGTTTCTAAGAAAAAATAGGACGATTTTGCGCTTTTTCTTTATTTTTATATAGAAAGTAAGATTATAACCCCTAGACCCCTATTTAAAGCATTAGACTAAAAGGAGATTATAGACCTTATAGGCTAAGGTGTTTTCTCTTTTAAATAGTTCGATCCTGCCTAGTATAAAGGAATTCGGATTTTTCTTACTAGACTTATCTAAGAAGTTAAGGATAAAATAACTAATTACCTATATAAAAAATTAAGACTAATTATTATAGGATATATTAATAATAGTAAGAAGGAGATTCTAACCTAGTCTCCTATAATCTAACGGGTTAGCTAATAGTTTCTTTTAGCTCTAGCTCTAATATATATCGATTAAGGGATAAAGTTATACTTTTGCAATATTACCTAGGCATATCCGTAATCCTAATCTATACTTAAATAAATAATTCTTGCAAGCCTTTTAAAAGAACTCTAGGATAAGTACCCTTTTTAGATAATTATCCGAGTTATTAAGCTATTATATAGTATTGCTAAGTCTAGCGTTTATTAGTTTTAAACCTATTTCGAGTATTATATTTAACGACTTTATATATAACCCTTTATATTTAATAACTGCCTTCTCCTTTTATATTCTAGCTATACTTATTTTAGTCTTATTAGGATGCAAACTAATAATATAATTATTCTTAGCACTAATTCTTTCTATAAGCAAGAAAAGGCCGAACTAAATTCCGCCTAAATTTGCTTAAAACCCCGAGTAAACTTAGCCCTAGGCAGTATAACGGCTTTTAATAGTTTATAGTTATATCTTAAATCGAATTCGCTAGCGATTTAATAAAAGGGCTAGGCTGCTAATATAAGTAGGGTATTAATATATATTAGTATAATATAAGAGAGGACTCTGCTTAAGTTAGCTCGGGTCCTTAATCTATTAATATCTACTTATATCTATCTCTCCTCTTTTCTTCCTTAAAGGAAAAAGGCAGAGTTTATATATATATTTCCCTAATCCTAATCCTCTTCTTCTGCTTTGTTTTCCTAATCTCCCTATAATCCGCTCCTAATCTTAGATTAAGTTCGATCTAATTATACTATAAGCACTACCTAAATATAGCCCTATTATATAATTAAATGCTTTATCTATATATACCTATCCCTAGTTATTTCCTTTAGGGGCAGATATGCGTTAAAATGCATAGACGATTTGTATTATATATAGTTATATTTATATACTAGCAGTCCTTTTTTTATTATTAAATTATTATAGAGGAAAGAAATAAATAAGAAGAAGAAAGGTAATAAAAAACAGTATATAGGAAAGATAAAAAGGAAGAAATTATATAGGAAATAAATAAATAAGTATATAAAAAAAGAATATAGTAAAAGAAAAAGGGTAAAGGAAATAGTCTTTTATAGGGTAGTAGGGTTATAGTGCGTACTTACTATATTTCGCGCTTTTTATACGTATATATATAACTTACCCTATAAAATAAATTCGTTCTTTCTCTTCCTCTTATACTTCTTTTTTTCTTCCTTTTATACTCCTAATAAACATTCTTACTATTAACAATATTTGCCGCAGCAACAACAAAGCGCTCGCTATAATCTCTTATTGCGACTGCAAGTCTTCTTCTTTAGTTCCCCTTCTCTCCTTTTCGTTCGGCATAGCGCCGTCCGCGGCGCCCCCGGATAGGGCCCCTAGCGATACCGTCGGGGTCCTAATAGTAATCGATAGGGGTCCTAAGGGGATTACGCAGTTATAATAGCACCCGTATATAAGTGCCGGCTAATTTAATATTATCGATATACCCGATAAGGACCCGTTTATAAAGACGTTGCAAGCGCTAACTAATCCTATTATAAAAAACGCTTTTAATAGTCTCGCTAGGGTAGTCTTATATAAAAATTTTAGGGCTATATAGGCTATTATAGATATAGTATAGAAGAAGCTTTAGAAGCGCGCCCCTGCTACTGCTAAGACGGACGAGACTTCCCTTCCTGCTACTATTACCCGTATAATCTAGAAATCCGTCGAATTAGCCGTATAGAAGGTTCTATAACCCTATACGACTGGGTCGAAACCGTCCTAGGCCGCCGTACTCGCCGCCCCTGCTACTATACTAACCTCGGGACTACCTCTCGTCCGACTAGTACTAGCTCGATAGGAACGCGAGATGCTTATCTCGGTTTAAGGCGTTCTAGTTACTAAGGGGGCTCCCTCCCTTACTCCTATAGAGATTATTACTAAAGCTAATTCCGCTATAGGCAACCCCGCTATAGTTGCTGCTAGGCGTCTACTAAGCAGCGATATTATGCTTACCTTTAACCCTAATAAGATATCGTGCCCTTATCCTAAAGGATAGATTTAGGCGGCTTTTAGCAAGGAAGCAGTACTTACCCGATGCTTATATGCTATAATTGCTAAAGGCATCTGCACTTTAGCCGCCCTCTAAGATAGAGATAAGTTGCTTTAGGGCATTAAGGATATTAATAAAGTCGATATTATCCGAGCTTAGGCAATTAAGCCCTATAAAGGACCCTAGGGGGTTGCGCTTTAGACCTGCCTTATCCTCGGGGTTAGTAGTATTGCTAATATAAATTAACTCTATGCAAATAGGCTAATTATCGATACCGAGATTATTTACTACGAACCCTATAAGGATGCTATCTGCCCTAAATAATGCTATTAATATTTCTAGTTTAGCTATATAGCTAAATACTATAAAAATACCCTGCGTTATAGGCACTACGGGTCCTCCCCGCACGAGGGAGGGGAGACTAACTGCCCCGCCTTTAAGGGTAAACGTTAATACTGCTATATCCTATGCAAAGGGAACTACGCCTTATAGTCCTAGGATTATAAAGTATCCTGCTAGTACTAGGATAGGGCTAGATCTATATACCCTGCGCGACCCCGTTGCTTCTAGGACTACTATTAGGACTACTTACTAAACTATAGCTAAATACCGACTACTTCTTAATAGCCGCTCGCTTCCTAGCCTATACCTACTACCGATAAGGACGGCTTTACCTAGGTTTTGCTACGGAAACGGGCCTACTGCGGCTTCCTAGGTAATACGGAAATTCCCCCTATCGACCCCTTAATTAGATACTTGCTATAAGCTAGAGGCGGCCTCCGTAGCCGTTCCCGCCTTATAGTAAGATAATAAGGCTAAGCGCGGCGCAGTGCCGCCCCTACGTCTACCCCTTCCCGCACCTAGCTTACGCTAATATCTTAATTGCTATTTATTATCCCCTCTATATAACTTAATAAAAATTAAGGCCCTTATATAGAATATACGGAAGTCGAACTATCTTATCTACCTTGCTCTTTTTTCTAAATATAGCTATAATATAGTAGCTATCTAGGAGGCTTAGCTTAATACTAATAGCTAATTGCTAGTCCTAGGCCTCGCCCCCTACTATTTCGTTTAGGGCGAGGGCAGGGCCCTCCTCTATATATATAAGCACTATAATCTGCATACCTAGATACCTATTCTTAGCTAGGACGTCGCGGGAGCCTCCTTTGCTTATAGCCCCTAAATCCTATTAGTTTACTCCCCTCCTATTAGTATCGCGATAAGCCCCCTCCTTTATTTATAGGACTAGCTCGACCTAGGCTCCCCCTATATTTTTCTCGGTAACCTTAACGCTTATTATCCTTCTTAGGATCTCTATAAATAATCCTTACTATATATCCTCGAGTTCCTCTAGGTAGCAGGATAGCTATGCCTCGAACTCGTTACTCCCCTATACGAGGTTACTTAGGAAATATACGGCCGCTAATTAAGCACTATCGACTTTATCTAGGCATCTCCTAGCTGCTTCCCGACCTTCCTTAGCCCTAACCTCGACCTTAAGGGTTCTAATTATATACTATAATCCGCCTCCTTCGACTTTAATCCCCCCTTTAATATAGCCCCTACTAGGCGTTAGAAATTATTTAATAGGGATATCCTTATTGCTAAGGCACGCAATAGGCTCCTGCCCTCCTAGGCGCTTATAGGTTCCCTAGATTAGATAGACGCTACTCTAGACTAGCTATACTAGGAACTCGATACTATAGCAACTATTACTATCCCGTCTCTCCCCTAGCGACTCGGCTTAAAGTTATACCCTTAGTAGATATAGGAGGTTAGCGAAGCAGTGCGCGACGCAAAGCAAGCTAGGCAGGCATAGTAAGCAAACCCCGGCCTATCCTAATAGCAGGCCTTAGGAGATAAAACTATTATTTAAAAGGCTACTATCTGTAAGGCAAAACGCAATAACTAGCAGGACTTTCTTAATAGTATATCTAGTAACCCCTAGACCCTATAGTCTATAACTAAATAGGCGCGCTTATAAAGCTAGACCCCTCTAAAACTAACCTATATACCTGCCCTATAACGTAATGCTTCTAGCGGCCTATAGTTATCCTATAAGGGAAAGACTAAGCTGCTTGCTAATAAGTTCTTTCCCCCGAGTCTAGCAAATACTCCCCCCTTCTCCCTCGAGGACCCCTTCCTAGCTATTAGCGTTGCCCCTAAGGTTAGCGAATCTAAAGTATACTCCGCCTTTTTTAGTATTGCCTCCTAGAAATTAGCTAGTCCTAATAGGATCCTAGTTAGCTTCCTTAAAGGGTGCGGCTTACTATTAGTCTCCTTCCTTACCTTAGTCCTCCGTAGTTATATTGCGTACGGCTACTTCCCTGCTCGATATAAGGAGTTAAACGTTATAGTGCTTCGGAAGGCGGGTAAGAGCCCGGAGGTCCTACGGACCCCTAGGGGTTATAGACTAATCTTGCTACTTAATACGGTCGGGAAGGTGCTAGAGACTATTTTAGTATAAAAACTATCCTGCGCTGCTAAGGCTACTATAGTCCTCCCTTTTAGATAGATAGGAAATAGACCTCGCCGTTTTACTAATAGTATACTATTTATGCTTACTAAAATAGTATGCGCGGCCTAGGCCTAAAAGGGCTCCGTATTGCTCCTTATACTCGATATAACTAGCGCCTTTAACTATATTTTATATAGCAAGCTTATCGCTACTCTTAACCTCCTTGGCTTCCCCCCTTAGCTTACTGCGCTTATCCGTAGCTATCTTACTAGCCGCAGTTCTAGGCTTAAAGTTAATAGCTGCCTATCCGAACCCTTTAATATTAAGAGGGGCGTCCCCTAAGGGTCCCTAATATCCCTAATCCTATTTATCTTATATATCTCTTCCCTCTACTACTAACTTAAATAATAAATCGGAATTATTCCTATAGGGTTTACGGATAATACGAATATTATTAGTACTAGCCGTATACTATAATAGGTTCGGGACTAGTTAGTCCGAATATAGGAGGTCTGCCGAGATTAGGCCTATAAGTATAAGATATTATTTTAACCCCTTAAGAGCGAACTCCTTTACTTTATACACGCTTATATAGCTAATATAAGCACTCTTACCCTCGATAGCTCTATTATAGCCTTTATATAGGAGGCCTATATGCTTAGTATCTAGATTTATTAGAAGCTTAAGTAGAAGGCTTACTTGCGCCGACTTATATAGAAGCTCTAGAAATAGCAGCTTATACTAACTAACCTCGCTATATCTATATAGGGATTCTCTCTTATCCGCGCGCGTAAAATCTATATAAAGGTTATCTGCTTAGCGATTACTTATAGTTCCGCCTACTTTGCTCCTATTATAGTCCTATCTAGCCCCCCTTATAGTCCTATTTATAAGGAATTATCTAAAGTCTAATCTAAATGCCTTAGGGTTATTACTAGGGCCTATAGGGCTACCCCTTTATACTACGTAGAGTCCGAAGCTTTTATCCCTCTACTTAACCTCTACTTTTCCTACTGCTTTGCCCGCACTTTTTAGCTCCTCGAGGCTAATAGCATCGCAGCAGGCATTCGAGCCGCGTATGCTTAGGTCTCCTAGCGTTTCTAGCCCTGCTATAGTTAACCCCCCGCCCCCTATATTATACTCTAGGCACTAAGGGACTCTATAATATATTAGGTAGGGTTACCCGACCCTAGTTTATAATTACGTTAGGACTTATATAAGCGCTTTCGGGCTAAATAGCTCTTTTAATAGGACTCCTAGGAAGGCCGCTTTAAGCACTACGGATAGTCCTACGGACAGGCTACTAATAAACGCCCCTAATTTAAACCGCGCCTTGCCCTTAACTTATATACTACCTTTCCTAAATTCCTTAGCAGCGTCCTAATATAGCTTTAGTCTAGCAGGATTAGGCTAAACTGCTTTCTCTATACTTGCTATATCCCTAATATTCTATCCCTATATTGCCCTTATAGTACTAGTAAGGACGAGACTACTAAGCACCTATTCCTCTACTGCCCCTGTACGAGCGCTTAGAGACTCCTGCTCTCTAACCTAGGCCCCCTAAGGGACTAGGCTAACCTTGCTCGTCTACTTAGCTATAGGGTCTCTACTAGCAAGTTAGCTCTATAGTTTATATAACTATATTGCCTACGTTAGTTCGACCTCGCCTTTATACTATATAGGATAAAGGGTATTACTGCCCCCTAGGGGCGGACTGCCTTTTTATTTACTAACCTTACTCTAAAAGCACTAATAACTCTACCTGCCTTTTAACGCTTTCTTGCTGCGACTACCCTAACCCCTATACCTATAACTATAACCCTGCTTAGGGGGGCATCTAGGCCCTTGCCTCGGAGTCCCTATTGCTACTAGGGTTGCAGCTAGGTCCCCTCCTTCCGGACTCTCCTCCCCCCCCCTTTCCGCTGCTACTACCCCCTCCTCTACTAATACCCTCTCCTCCTCTACTACTACTTCTAGCCTTTATCTCTTAGCTAGCACCTTTATAATATCGCTATTACTATTGCTATTATAGTCGTAAGAAGCAGACCCTATTCGATTAGCCCCTAGCCCCCTTTTTATTTTTAGTAGCGTTAAGGTAGCTTTAGGCATATATATTATTAGCGCGCCCTTAATATTAGGGTTAGTAATATAGGGCTAGATTAGTCTATCTATATCTAGGGGGAAGTCCTCTGCCTTTTAAGCCCTAGGGATATATATCTACTCGTTTAAGTTAATACTAAGAAAATTGCTAAGGATCCTACTAAAGCGCTAACTATTATATATATATAACGTATCGATACTCCCCTAGTATACTAACTATTTCTCCTAAATGCGAAAAATTAACTCCTAGTATTAGCATACTTCCCTTAGCTTACTAAGAATCTCCTAGCTTATAGCCTCTATAAAGCTTTCTAGTACTTAGACTAGATTCGTAATTATTATTATTATTATTAGTAGGTTTTTTATTGCTATTAGCGCAGGCAGTACTACTATAGGCGTAGCTAGGGCTAGGGCAGGCGTAACTAGGACTAAGGGGAGTGCGACTAGGGGAACTACGGCTTGCGCTACAAAACCCCTAGACTCCCTACTCTAGTACTAGTTCTACGCCTCCTATAGCTCCCGACTAAGTTAATACTACTATTACTATTAGACTATATTCCTACTCTCCTAGCTCGGGACCCTAAGGTATACTTACTTCTACTATATTAGTAGTTCCTCCCTCGATAATAAATTTAATAGCTGCCTGCCCCTTCTCTATAATAGCAAAGTCTATAACTTAAAGCTATTAGTATCTCTCCTTTCTTATAAGCTCCCTGCTCCTAACTTACTATTTAGTATTTTTATTATAAGGTTATATAATAATAATAACTAGCTAAGCGAGTACCTACTACTAGTTAATTTTCGCTCCTACTATATAACCCTTAAGTATACTTACTAGTTTAATCCTAGTAAACCTGCCTTTTCTTAATAAGCTTATTAATATATGCCCTATAGGGTATTACCCGTAGTTTATTAGGCTTAACTACTACTAGCGTTAGTCGCGTTAGGATTATAGTAAGGGGTAGGGCTACTATTTTCTTGCTAAGTTACTATTATTATTATTATCTCGCTATTACTTAGTTACCTACTAGGTTATATATTAGCATACTACTCTATATAATTATATTAATCGACTTAATAGCTAGCTAACCTCTCGAGCTAAGGGACCCTTACCTCTCGAGATAATAATAAAGGAAAAAGGAAGAAAAGAGGGAGAAGGAGGAAGGAGAGGTTTATATACCCCCTATAGAGCGGATTTACTATTATTCCGATTCTACTGCCCCTTCTGCCCTTACTGCCCTCCCCTCCCCCTCCCCTACTTTCTGCGCTAAGTTATTACTACCCTTCCTTATCTCCCCTTATCTCCTTTATTATTCTAAGACTACTCTAGCGGGCAGCTGCCCTATACCTTATTATACTACTACGTTCCCTGCCTCGCGACCCCTAGGGGCGCGAGGCCTTTCCTTTGCTCTGTTTGCTAGGGGGTTTTCCCCCCTAGGGGGGTTTTTCCTACTCGATATATATAGAGGTTCTAGATGCCTTTTACAGCCCCTAGCGTATAATTAATAATAATAATAATAATAATACTCCTAATAAAGTAGTAAAGTATTATTATTACTAGTAATAAAAAGTATAACTAAACTTAAATAAAAATAGCAGTAGTACTTTCCTAAAATTGTTATATAAGGCTAATAAAATATTCTAGAAATACTACTAAAGCTAGTAAAGAAACGCAGGGGTAAGGGCAGGGGGAGGGGATATAGAGGCAGGCAGGGCAGTAGAGAAGGTAGGCCTTTAGGCAAGGATACCCTAATAAAAGAGATAATAGTTATTAGTAATAATAATAATAATAATAATAATAATAATAATAATAATAATAATAATAATAATAATAATAATAATAATATTCTAGTTCCTCTATTATATATGCGTTAAAGTAAGCAGAATTTTAGCTAATTTAATCGCGATTTTAAAATAATTTTTACAATATTTTATAAAAAGCATTAGACTAATTTTATATAAGTATCCTAGCCTTATTATTAAGCAGCTTGCTATTAATACCCTAGGCCCTAAAACGCATGCTACTGCCTATAATACTAAGTCGTTGCCTTTTCCTAGCTATAACTATACTAAAAACGCTAATAATAATAATAAGGATGCTAAAAACGCCTAGGGGGTCTTATTAAAACCTATAAACCCTAAATCGTAGTTAACTGCATAGGGAGGTAACTAGAATAGTCCCTTATTACTAGTATATCTTCTAGCTAGCTTAGTAGCTACTTATAGCTAATGCCTGCTAGGAATAGGATTCGGCTATAGTAAAGAGCTATTTTTATTGCTTATTATAGGGATTAAAGTGCAAAATAGTAAGTATCCCTCTCTAATATCGAGATAATTCTTAGCTAATATTAGATATAAAGCTAGTACTAGAAGCTAGACGCGCTATACGAGCTCTAGTAGCATTTATTTAGATAAACTATCCTCTTAACAAGTTCTAAAAGGGGGAGTATACTAATTTAGCTCGGGCTATTATATAAGCCTATTAGGAGTTTAGAATAAAAAAATAATCCTAAAAAGTAGCTTAGCGGCTAGGGTCCTTAGGGTAAAATTAGCAGGAAGGCAAAAAAAAGTTAAATAAGTATAGCTAGGCAAAAAAATTTTAAGCATAGCTAGGCGCAAAAATTTTTTTAAATAGATTTAGCTAGGTAGATAATTTTTATTTGCTAGTTTGCCTAGGCTAAATTAATAAAAGAGATTATTACTTCTTAAACGTAATAAATATAGTTTTATTTTAAAAATAATTATATATCTATATAAAAATATTTAGGATATAAAGATATAATCCCTTTAAAATAGAAAAAGAATAAGTATAATATAGAGGCAATATCTATTTAATTTTAGGTTAGTATTAAAATAAAGTATTCTAAAAGTTATAAAGAGTAAAAATAAAAGTAAAAAAATTATTAAGAAGGTTTCCCTAGAAAAAGAAATAAATCCCTCTAGGTATTTTAATTATTATCCTAAACGTTCTAAGTATAAGTTAAGGTCCTTAAGAGATTAAAACTATAGGCTATAGGAGTCTATTCCTTCCTAAGGATCTTATTATTATTTAAGGTCGATTTAGTCTTCTAAGTAGCTATTATACTATCTAGTACTATAAGAGATTAAAACTACGAACTCTAGGAGTCTATTCCTTCCTAGGGTAAAAGTCGTTTCCTAGCTTAGGTCTAGGCATTTATTTCCTAGCTAATCTGCATTTTATTAAATATAGGACTTATATTAATAGCTAATAGTAATACTAATTAGTATAAGTAGGGTATTAATATATATTAGTATAATATAAAAAAGGACTCTGCTTAAGTTAGCTTAGGTCCTTAATATATTAATATCTGCTTATATCTATCTCTCTTTTTCTTCCTTAAAGGAAGAAGGCAGAGTTTATATATATAGTTCCCTAATCCTAATCCTCTTCTTTTGCTTTTATTTTCCTAATTTCCCTATAATCTGCTTCTAATCTTAGACTAAGTTCGATCCGATTATACTATAAGCACTGCTTAAATATAGTCCTATTATATAATTAAATACTTCGTCTATACGTACCTATCCCTAGTTATTTCCTTTAGGGGCAGATACGCGTTAAAATGCGTAGACGATTTGTATTATATATAGTTATATTTATATAGCTAAGATTAAAGTTATTAATTGCTCCCGACTAGATTTTGCTTAATACTACTTTAAATAACGTGCGCAAGGAGGCTATATTGCGTCCGTTTGCTAACTAAAGGCTATATTCGATCTATCTATCGCTGCCTAGCAATACTAACCTATTATAGAAGACTACTAGAGGATAAATAAGCGGCTATAATAGCAAAAGGATAATTAGCAGTATAGACTAAAGTATATCCCCCTTAACGTTTTAGCACTTAAATTATTTATTTTTATTAATAGATTACTTATAAATAATAATAACTTATCCTTATAAATTAGATATATTATTATCTTAGGCAATAAAGATAGGATAGTAAATAGGTTTATAATAAAAGGAAACGTTATTTACTAGAGTTCTATAAAATGCAAGAGGATTACCTAGAGTATCCTTGCCTTAGAAATATATAATATATTATTAGGATTTAATATTAGAATCTCCCTAGCAATAATACTAAATTGTATTATAGCTAAGCTAGGATTAGCCTAAATTCCTATTATATTATATATAGATTCGTTCTCGCTTTATAAGTGCTTTATTAAGCTTAGAATAATAAAAAAAAGCAACTTATAATCGATATTATATCTATCTAAGAGTTATATAAAGGGCGAGAAATTAATAAAATCTAATAGATCGCGGGAAAAAATAACCCCGCTAATACTATAATAAAAGCGACCCTAAATAAAACGCTAGAATATTTTATTAATATAAATAAAGCTACTATCTCGCTGGAGGGATTTGTAATAAGGAAGGAAATAAACTAGTATAATATTAGATTAAACCTAAATAAAATTCGATTTAATAAAAAAAAAACTGCTAGTATATATTTATTAGAATTAGGGACGCAACTATAGAATACGGAATAACTTGTTTCCGTATAACCCCTTTTTTATAACTAACTTAGCGATTATTATAGTTATAATATATATAAACCCTTTTCTACTAGGTGTTTAATATTATCCCTATTATAGTATATATTACCCCTTTCTATATAAGTATTATGCCCTTTTAGATAGGAGATAAGAGTATAATAAAAGCAGTATAAAAGGGGAAGTAGATTACCCCTAAACTTAGTATAATAAGTATATAATATTATAATAAGTTTATACGGAGATTATAGCAATAACGGTTTAAAAAAGAAAGGAGGCGGCTATATATTTAGATTATAGGGAGTTTAGAATAATTATATATTACCTCTAGTTTAACCTAGATGCCTTTAAGATTATATATATATTTCGTCTTCCTCTCTAATAGAAGGAAAGAAAGAGAGATAAATATAAGCAGATATTAATAGATTAAGGACCCGAGCTAACTTAAGTAGAGTCCTCTCTTGTGTTATACTAATATATGTTAATGCCCTACTTATACTTAGTAAGGAGTATAAAAAAAGTACCCTTTTACATATAATAATTATTAATATATACTAAGGAGTACTAGAATTTAAGTTTATATTATTCTAACTAGCTAAGGATTATTATATTATTAATTATATACTAGGGGCTATAAAAGGCATCTAGAACCTCTATATAAGTCGAGTAGGAAAAACCCCCCTAAGGGGGAAAACCCCCTAGCAAATAGAGCAAAAGGAAGGCCCCGCGCCCCTAGGGGTTGCGAGGCGGGGAACGCAGTAGTATAGTAAAGTACGGGGCAGCTGCCCGCTAGGGTAGTCTCGGTAAAATAAAAGAGATAAGGGGAGATAAGGAAAGGGGGGGTAATAACTTAGCGCAAAAGGTAAGGGAGGGGGAGGGGAGGGCGGTAAGGGCGGAGGGGCGGCAGAATCGGAATAATAGTAAATCCGCTCTAAAGGGGGTATATAAACCTCTCCTTTCTCCCTCTCCCTCTCTCCTTCCTTCTTCCTTCTTTATTATCTCGAAAAGTAAGGGCCCCTCGACTCGAGAGGTTAGCCTGCTATTAAATTAATTAATATAATTATATAGGGCAGTATGCTAATATATAACCCTATAAGTAACTAAATAATAGCGAGATAATAATAATAATAGTAACTTAGCGAAAAAATAGCAGCCCTACCCCTTGCTATAATCCCTACGCAACTAACGCTAGTAGTAGTTAAGCCTAATAGACTATAGGCAGTACCTTATAGGGCATATATTAATAGGCTTATTAAAAAAGGCTAGGTTTGCTAGGATTAAATTAATAAGTATACCTAGGGGCTATATAATAAGAGCGAAAATTAACTAGTAGTAGGCACTTGCTTAGCTAGTTATTATTATTACGCGACCTTATAATAAAAATACTAAATAATAAGTTAGGAGCAGGAGGCTTATAGGGGAGGAGAGAGGCTAATAGGAATAAGTAATAGACTTTGCTATTATAGAGAAGGGGTAGGCAGCTATTAAATTTATTATTAAAAGAGGAACTACTAACGTAGTAGAGGTAAGTATACTTTAGGGTCCTAAGCTAGGAGAGTAGGAGTTTAGTCTAATAGTAATAGTAGCGTTAACTTAGTTAGGAGCTATAGGAGGCGTAGAACTAGCACTAGAGTAAGGAGTCTAGGGGCTTTGCGGCGCAAGCCGCGGTTCCCTTAGTCGCACTCCCCCTAGTCCTAGTTACGCCTGCCCTAGCCCTGGCTGCGCCTGTAGTAGTCCTGCAACTAGCTAAGGATATTAAAAACTTATAAGTAGATTTATAATCCGTACTAGAAATATCGATTATAAAGAATAAAGCTAAATAGATATTATAATAAAGCGCGATTTTTTACCTAGACTAAAAATACTAGAATAATATATAAAATCGATCTAAAGATAGTTTAAGAATAACCTAAGCCTAATCTAATTTTAGACTAAATAAGAACTAGACTTGGAAGTATTTTATATATAGTAAGGTTAGTTGCTAGTTAACTAAATACTCGCCTAAAGAATAAAAACAGGCGAAGATTTTATATATAGTATACTGCGAATTTTTAGAAAATAGTCCTAAGGACTTTATAGCCTATATTATAGTATTCGAAGGACTTAAAATATATAACAAAGAATAGCATATAATTAATAATAACTCTAAGGATAATTAGATTAAACTTAGTCTAAGATTAAAAGCAGATTGCAGGGAGATTAGGAAAATAAAGCAGAAGAAGAGGATTAGGATTAGGGAACTATATATATAAACTCTGCCTTCTTCTCTTAAGGGAAGAGGAGAGAGAGATAGAGATAAGCAGATATTAATAGATTAAGGACCCGAGCTAACTTAAGCAGAGTCCTCTCTTATATTATACTAATATATATTAATGCCCTACCTATACTGCCCCTTAATTATAATATAACTAAATCGACCCTCCTAAGCCTATTCTGCTATTACTATACCTTGCACCCTATTTCTAGACCGACTTTAGCTTATTTATATACTACTTTTACTAATGCCTTAATATATTACTAACTCGCCCCTTCCTAGCTAATATAATCTATATATATAAAAGTCTTTTACTAGAATATTAATAAGCAATATAACCTTGCCTATCTAGCACTATATAATAAGCATAACTATAATATTATCGCGCTATAAGAAGTTTTTACTAAGCCTAGACTCCCCCCTTTACTCCTAGCAGCCTCCCTATACTAACTTATCTATGTATTAGGTTAGAATATACTCTATATTTATAAGGTTTATAACCTAGATATATAGAGTTTAGAGGCAGGGAAGGACTAAGCTAGTATTACTTTTAATAATAGCCTTTAGATTTTCTCTATATATACCTCCCTAAACGCATTTTAACCCTATACGAATAATATACTATCTACCCTTATATTTTTACTAAACCGAGTTCTCGTTAGAGACTTTAATACGCACTACCCCTTATAGGATAAATACGAACGCTATAGCCTATATATAGCTAACTTCCTAGCTTATATGCAATAACTCTAATTTTTTCTCCTTACCCTAAAAGGAGAGTATATAAGGATTTTCTAAGGCTATTAAAATAGTATTTTAGATCTTATATAGGTAACTACTAATACTCTAGCTACCTACTTTAGCCTAGACCCTAACCTTATAGGTTCTAACTATATTATCTAAACTCTTAGTATTAGCGCTTAAACTAACTCTACCTAGCTAGACCCTAGACTTTAATAGTAATAAACTAACTTAAAGGCAGTCCTCTAGGAGGCTAAAGCCTATATTAGTCCTATCCTATAATAGATTACCTTGCTAGAATAGATTAACTCTGCCCTAGATATCCTTTACTCTAAATTTAATAATATTATTTAGCGGATAGTACTATTTATTATACCGAAACTCGGAAAGGGAAACTAGTAATTTACGCTAAAGGTTGCTTCCGCTACTAAAATAGCTAAGAAAGTATAGCGTAGATTTCGATTTATACGTATAGATTAAGACTAGAGCAAACTTTAGGTCGTAATAAAAGCATAGAAAAAAGCTGTTTTCGAGGCTAGAAGAGCCTACTAGCGTTCCTTCCTTGCTTTAACTACTTCCTCCTCCTCGAAACTCTAGTCTATTAAGAAGTAGGCTAGATGCTAGAGTAGACTTACCCCTAATCCTATTTATATTCCCCTTTTTACTAACGCAGTAGGAGGTTATGCTATCTCTTTCTAGGAAAAGGCTGCTATCTTTAGCCTTAAGTTCTTCCCCTCTATTTATTCCCTTCCTTAATAGGAAAATTAGCGGCTAAAACCCGAATTTTATATACTATAGAGTATTTTACTATTAGATATCTATACTATATTATCCTATATACTATTATAGAAAGCAATAGGGGATAATAGTATTCTAGTAGGGTTTTTTAAAATATACTCTTATTTGCTAACAAACTAACTAGCTATCTTTTTCTAGGCATATATTAAGATTAGATACTTTCCCTACTAACTTTAGCACGCTATAGTTATTATCCTTTATAAATAAGGCAAGAGACTAGAGGTTTATAAGCAAGCAGTAGGGTATTATTCTATTTTACTCTTATACTACTTTAGTAAGATCCTAGAGGCTATTATTAGCCGACTTATCGCTACTATTATAGAGGATAATAACCTGCTTCTAGAGGGATAAATAGGCAATAGATATAATCGCTTTACTAAAGTCACTATTATAATAGTTATAGAACTTATTCGGGCAGTATAGGCATGCAAAGGAGTAGCCTCCTTCCTCTAGCTTAATATTAAAGGGGCGTTTAACGCAGTCTAGCATGCTAAATTAATAGCTAAAATCGACTACTTAGGCTTCCTAGTATAGATCTAGGCCTTCCTCCTTAGCTACCTTATAGATTGCTCCTCCTTCCTATGCTTTAATAACTGTACCTCCTGCCTTATTCCTATCTATACTAGGGTTTTTTAGGGATTACCTTTATCTACGATCCTTTTTATCCTCTATATAATACCTCTCTATTACTGCCTAGAGGTTATAAAAAGTATTACTATTATTAGGTTTGCTAATAATACTAACCTCCTTGCTATTAGCCTAGATACTAACTCTATAACCTACTGCCTATAATTAGTATAGCAAACTTATAAGGAATAAGTATTTAACTATAGTATAGAATTCGGACTAGATAAAAGTAAACTTATATACTTCTCTAAACGCAGATAGAATAGAGATATCCCTATCTACTTAGGATAATACGTTATAAACCTTATTTTAAAGGCCTGGCTTCTTAGCGTTTAAGTATATTACTAACTCTAGTAGAAAGCCTACCTAAAAGCTATCTATAATAAGCTTAAAAAATAGAACCTTATACTTACTTCCCTTACTGCCTCTACCTAGGGGTATTCCTTTAATTAAGTGCAGGAGGTCTATATTAAGGTTATCCGCTCTCTTATTAATTATACTATAGTAGCGTTTTACTAACCTGCTAGATAAGATTAGAACCCTTCTAGTATAGCTAGAATACTCGCTATAGAATAGTCTGCCTGCCTTTATACTATCTCTAGTATATATAGAGCTACGCCTATCTACTACCTCGAAACTAAAATATAGACCTCTTTTATTAACCTATACCTTACTTAGAGGAAACTTAATACCCTTACTTAATTTAACTAATAAGGGATACTCGATAAGATTTAGACCGCGTTTAGAGTAGTCTCTTGCATTCTACTCTGCTTCCCCTAGTATAAACTAAGGCGCTATAAACGCAGTAGACCCCTCCTCTAAGAGTGCCTTATATAGGTATAGGCGTAGATAGGCTAGGCTAATATCCCTGCTCCTAAGACTATAGCTAGATTGCTTACTAAAAAATAAACGCAATAATAAAATAGGAAAGAAACCCTTTACTAACTTTAATACTGCTAGACTATATATCCTTTTAATACTCTATCCTGCTTTAACTAACCTATAGTACTAGACTAATATTATAACGTGTAAGAGTATATATAATAATATAGCTATAAAAAGCTTAATAAAAATATATAATAGGTACTTTTGAAAGACAAAACCTATACTATTTTATAGCCCTTTTAAAACGCTTTAAAATGCATATCTTCTTATCTTAAACGGATAAGAAATAAGCTTATAAAAAGACTTGAAACATATACAGCCTAATTCGTACCTATACCCCCCTAAGCATAAGCGCTTATAGCAGGGTAGGTACGTACCTACAGGGGCTATAGCGGGCACGTTATAGCGGTTATAGCGGGTTAGATCGATCGGATCGATCGGATCGATTAGATTAATTAGATTAGTTAGATTAGTCAGATCGCTATAAGTCTTTCTCTAAATCGCCGATCTTCTAAGTTAAATATATTAAGAAAGAAAATACCTTAAAACAAGGGGAAAGTAGTAACGTATAGGTACGTCAGAGTACTACAAGTAGGAACTTTAAAGTATCTCGAGAAGTACCTTTATTCCTGAGAAATTGTCTATAAAAGGAGGAGGGTTTTCCTACCTACTTGGAAGAATTATTAGCATTAGCTTTTCTCACCTTCTTAATACAAACACCTCTCCTGCCTCTAATTCTTCTTTAATTTCCTCTTTTAGACTATTACGTAATTCCTCTTCTTTTTCTCTATTACGTAATTACCTTCCTAATTCGTTAACTATATATTCGTTAGAATCAGGGACGCAACTATAGAATACGGAATAACTTGTTTCCGTATAAGCCCCTTTTTATAATTAACTCGATAATTATATAGGCTATAATATACGCAAACCCCTTTCTGCTAGATAGTTAATATTATCCCTATTATAGTATATATTACCCCTTTCTATATAAGTATTATGCCCCTTTAGATAGGAGATAGGAGTATAATAAAGGCAGTATAAAAGGGGAATTAGATTACTCCTAAACTTAGTATAATAAGTATATAATATTATAATAAGTTTATACTAAAATTATAGCAATAATAGTTTAAAGGAGAAAGAAAGCGGCTATATATTTAGATTATATAGAGTTTAGGATAATTATATATTTCCTCTAGTTTAACCTAGATACCTTTAAGATTATATATATATTTTATCTTCCTCTCTAATAGAGAAAGAAGAGATAGATATAAGCAGATATTAATAGATTAAGGACCTAAGCTAACTTAAATAGAGTCCTCTCTTATATTATACTAATATATATTAATACCCTACTTATACTAATTAGTATAGCTATTAGCTATTAATATAAGTCCTATATCTAATAATATATAGATTAGCTAGACTAGGTTGCCTATTTCTAAGCCGAGAAAGCTAATAGACTTTTTAGATACAAATAGACTCCTAGAGTTCGCAGTTTTAACTATCTAGGAACTTACTACTATATCGACTATTTAGAAGAGTAATATTAAGACTAAGGAGGAATAGACTCCTATAGCTTATAGTTTTAATCCCTTAGAAACCTATCTTAATATTAGATAAAAATACTTATAAAATCGATACGAATCCTTATTAATAATAACTAGGATATTAGCAGAAATTACTATAGAAAGTAATTACTAATAACCCTAGAATACTAAGTTTGCTTAGGAGATTATATAGATTAACCTCTAGAATCTTATAAGAAAGATAAAAAACGCCTTAATTAAATAAATTAAAAACTAAAATAAACCTATCCTAAATTTATATTAAAATCCGACTAATAATAAACTCTAGATTTTATATTTTATAAAATTTTCTAAGAGCTCTAGTACTTTTCTCCTTAAGGATTTTTAGGATACTTTTAAAAGCTAGGACGAAAATATCTAGGAATTAGCGGATCCTAGAGTAATAAAATTACGAAAAAGTTTCCTTAAAGGCAGAGGATTCTTTCTAGGACCTAGGAATATAAGAATAGGACTACTTTTTATATAGATTTTAAACTAGGAATAGCGTAAGCAATAGCTACTTTTAATATATTAATAGGCGTAATTTAAAGAAAGCACCCGACTGCCTTACTATGCCCTTCTATAAGGGATATAATAACCTCTAACTAGAAACTCCCTAAATTCGAATCTATCCTAATTGCTAACTAAAAGGCAAACGCTACTAATTTAGAACCCTTTACTACTATATTAAAACAAACCTTTAACTATCCCCTAAACGAACTTATAAATAACTCTATCTATAGAACCTATAATAGATAAGGATATTCCCTAGGGACGAACTTAATATCTACTATTATATTAATTTTAAAACCTACTTATGCACGATATAGCCCTTTTAGATTATAACTAGAATAATATATAAACTCTATAAGTATATAAATACAACTATGCATAATACGAATCGTCTATACGTCTTAACGCGTGTTTGCCCCTAAAGGAAAAGACTAGGGATAGGTATATATAGACAAAGCATTTAATTATATAATAGGGCTATATTTAAGCAGTACTCGTAGTATAATCGGATCGAACTTAGTCTAAGATTAGAAGCGGATTATAAGGAGATTAGGAAAATAAAGCAGAAAAAGAGGATTAGGATTAGGGAAATATATATATAAACTCTGCCTTCTTCCCTTAAGGAAGAAAGGAAAGAGATAAATATAAGCAGATATTAATAGATTAAGGACCTAAGCTAACTTAAGCAGAGTCCTCTTTTATATTATACTAATATATATTAATACCCTACTTATACTAATTAGTATTACTATTAGCTATTAATACGAGTCCTACGTTTAATAAAATATAGATTAGCTAGGAAATAAATGCCTAGACCTAAGCTAGGAAATAACCTTTACCCTAGAAAGGAACGGACTCCTAGAGTTCGTAGTTTTAATCTCTTATAGTACTAGATAGTATAATAGCTGCTTAGAAGACTAAATCGACTTCGAATAATAATAAGATCCTTAGAAAGGAATAGACTCTTATAGCCCGCGGTTTTAATCTCTTAAGGACCTCGATTTATACCTAGAATATTTAGGATAATAATCGAGATACCTAGAGGGATTTATTTCTTTTTCTAGAAAACCTTCTTAATTATTCTTTTACTTTTATTTTTTACTTTTTACGACTTTTAGAATACTTCTTTTTAATACTAACCTAAAATCGGATAGATATTGTCTCTATACTATACTTATTTTCTTTCTATTTCGAAAGGATTACGTTTTTATATCCTAAATATTTTTATATAGATATATAATTAATTTTAAAATAAAACTATATTTATTACGTTTAAAAAGCAAAAATCTCTTTTATTAATATAGCCTAGGCAAACTAGTAAATAAAAATTATCTACCTAGCCGAATCTATCTAAAATTTTTTTTACGCCTAGCTATACTTAAAATTTTTTGCCTAGCTTTGCTTGCTTAAATTTTTTTTTCCCCCTGCTAAATTTCCCTACTAATTTTGCCCCTAGGACCCTAGCTAGCAAGCTATATTATAGGATTATTTTTTCGTCCTAAACTCCTAATAGGCTTGCATAGCTATATAAGCTAAATTAGTATACTCCCCTTTTTAAAACTCGTTAAGAGGGTAGTTTATCTAGATAAACGCCGCTAGAGCCTATATAGCGTATTCTGCTTAAAGTGCTAACTTTATATCTAATATTAGCTAAGAATTATCTCGATATTAGAAAGGGATACTTACTATCTTATACTTTAATCCCTATAATAAGTAGCAGAAGTAACTCTTTACTATAGCCGAATCCTATTCCTAATAAGCATTAGCCGTAAGCGGCTACTAAGCTAGATAAGAGATATACTAGTAATAGAGGACTATCCTTATTACCTCCCTATATAGCCGACTATAACTTAGGGTCTATAGGTTTTAATAAAACCCCCCTAGCGTTTTAAGCGTCTTTATTATTATTATTAGCGTTTTTAGTATAGTTATAGCTAGGAAAAGGCAACGACTTAGTATTATAAGCAGTAGTATGCGTCTTAGGGCCTAAGGTATTAATAGTAAGCTGCTTAATAATAAGGCCGGGATACCTATATAAAATTAGTCTAATACTCTTAATTAATAAAATATTACGAAATTATTTTAAAAATCGCGATTAAATTAGCTAATATTCTGCTTACTCTAATACGTATATAGAGGGAGGACTAGAGCAATATTGCTATCGTTATTATTATTACTACTAATAGCTATTATCTCTCTTAATAGGGTATCTTTGCCTAAAGGCCTACCTTCTCTACTGCCCTGCCCGCCCCTATAGCCCCTCCCCCTGCCCTTACCCCCGCGCTTTTTAGCTAGCTTTAGTAGTATTTCTAGAATATTTTATTAGCCTTGCGTAACGATTTTAGGAAAGTATTATTGCTATTTCTATTTAAGTTATTTATACTTACTTATAATAGTAATAATAATACTATACCCCTTTATTAAAAGTATAAAAAGAAGAAGAAAGGAAAAAGTATAAGAGAAAAAGAGGGAACGAATTTATTTTACAGGGTAAGTTATATATACGCGTATAAAAAGCACGAAATATAGTAAGTACGCACTATAACCCCTCTACCCTATAAAAGACTGTTTCCTTTACCCTTTTTCTTTTACTATATTCTTTTTTATATACTTATTTATTTATTTCCTATATAATTTCTTCCTTTCTATCTTTTCCTATATACTGTTTTTCTTTCCTACTTTTCTTTTTATTTATTTCTTTCCCTTATAATAATTTAATAATAAAAAGAGGACTACTAGTATATAAATATAACTATATATAATACAAATTATTTACGCATTTTAATACGTATCTGCCCCTAAAGGAAATAACTAGGAATAGGTATATATAAATAAAGCATTTAATTATATAATAGGGCTATATTTAAGCAGTACTTATAATATAATTAGATTAAACTTAATCTAAGATTAGGAGCGGATTATAAAGAGATTAGGAAAATAAAGCAGAAGAAAAGGATTAGGTTTAGGGAAATATATATATAAACTCTATCTTCTTCTCTTAAGGAAGAAAAGAGGAGAGATAAATATAAGCAGATATTAATAGATTAAGGACCTAAGCTAACTAAAGCAGAGTCCTCTCTTATATTATACTAATATATATTAATGCCCTACCTATAAATACTAAATCGTATTATAGCTAAGCTAGGATTAGCCCGAGTTCTTATTATATTATGCACGGATTTATTCTTGCTCTATAAGTGCCTTATTAAGCTTAGAATAATAAAAAAAAAGCGACTTATAATCGATAATATATCTATCTAAGAGTTATATAAGGGGCGAGAAATTAATAAGATCTAATAGATCGCGGGAAAAAATAACCCTGCTAATACTATAATAAAAGCAACCTTAAATAAAACGCTAGAACGTCTTATCGATATAAATAAAGCTACTATCTTGCTAGAAGGATTCGTAATAAGGAAGGAGATAAACTAGCATAATATTAGATCGAATCTAAACGAAATTAGATTCGATAAAGAAAGAACTACTAGTATATATTCGTTAGAATTAGGAACGCAACTATAGAATACAGAATAACCTATTTCTATATAAGCCCTTTTCTTATAACTAACTTAGCGATTATCCTAGTTATAATAAATATAAAACCTTTTCTACTAGATATTTAATATTATCCCTATTATAGTATATATTACCCCTTTTTATATAAGTATTATGCCCTTTTAGATAGGAGATAGGAGTATAATAGGGGCAATATAAAAAGGGAAGTAGATTACTTCTAAACTTAGTATAAAGAGTATATAATATTATAATAAGTTTATACTAAAATTATAGCTATAGGTAGGGCATTAATATATATTAGTATAATATAAGAGAGGACTCTGCTTAAGTTAGCTCGGGTCCTTAATCTATTAATATCTGCTTATATCTATCTCTCCTCTTTTCTTCCTTAAGGGAAAAAGGCAGAGTTTATATATATAGTTCCCTAATCCTAATCCTCTTCTTCTGCTTTGTTTTCCTAATCTCCCTATAATCCGCTCCTAATCTTAGATTAAGTTTAATCTAATTATACTATAAGCACTGCCTAAATATAGCCCTATTATATAATTAAATACTTTATCTATATATACTTATCCCTAGTTATTTTCTTTAGGGGCAGATACGCGTTAAAACGTATAGACGATTTATATTATATATAGTTATATTTATATACTAGTAATCCTTTTTTTATTATCGAATCGTTATAAGGGAAAGAAATAAATAAGAAGAAAAGTAGAAAAGAAAAATAGTATATAGAAAAAGATAAAAAGGAAGAAATTATATAGGAAATAAATAAATAAGTATATAAAGAAGAATATAGTAAAAGAAAAAGGGTAAAGGAAATAGTCTTTTATAGGGTAGAGGGGTTATAGTACGTACTTACTATATTTCGTGCTTTTTATACGTATATATATAACTTACCCCGTAAAATAAATTTATTCCCTTTTTTCCTTTTATATTTCTTTTTTTCTTCTTCTTTTTATACTTCTAATAAAGGGGTATAGTATTATTATTACTATTATAAGTAAGTATAAATAACTTAAATAGAAATAGCAATAATACTTTCCCGAAATCGTTATATAAGGCTAATAAAATATTCTAGAAATACTACTAAAGCTAGCTAAGAAGCATAGGGGGTAGGGGCAGGGGGGAGGGGCTATAAGGGCGGGCAGGGCAGTAGAG
>LKCN02000004.1:1743426-1780191 GCA_001633055.2 Ophiocordyceps polyrhachis-furcata BCC 54312 | reverse complement strand
TTACTATTATAAGTAAGTATAAATAACTTAAATAGAAATAGCAATAATACTTTCCCGAAATCGTTATATAAGGCTAATAAAATATTCTAGAAATACTACTAAAGCTAGCTAAGAAGCATAGGGGTAGGGGCAGGGGGAGGGGCTATAAGGGCGGGCAGGGCAGTAGAGAAAGTAGGCCTTCGGGCAAAAACACCCTATTAAGAGAGATAATAGCTATTAGTAGTAATAATAATAATAATAGCAATATTACTCTAGTCCTCCCTTTGCGTATATATTAGAGTAAGCAGAATATTAACTAATTTAATTGCGATTTTTAAAATAATTTCGTAATATTTTATTAAGAGCATTAGACTAATTTTATATAGGTATCCCGGCCTTATTATTAAGCAGCTTGCTATTAATACCTTAGGCCCTAAGACGTATACTACTGCTTATAATACTAAGTTATTACCTTTTCCTAGCTATAACTATACTAAAGACGCTAATAATAATAATAAAGACGCCTAAAACGCTAAGGGGGTTTTATTAAAACCTATAGACCCTAAGTTATAGTTAGCCGCATAGGGAGGTAATAAGGATAGTCCCCTATTACTAGTATATCTCCTATCTAGCTTAGTAGCCGCCTATAGCTAACGCCTATTAGGAATAAGATTCGGCTATAGTAAAGAGTTGCTTTTGCTGCTTATTATAGGGATTAAAGTGCAAAATAGTAAGTATCCCTTTCTAATATTAAGATAATTCTTAGCTAATATCGGATATAAAGTTAGTACCTAAAGCAGGATATGCTATACGGGCTCTAGCAGCGTTTATCTAGATAAACTACCCTTTTAACGAGTTTTAGAAAAAGGAGTATACTAATTTAGCTTATATAGCTATATAAGCCTATTAGGAGTTTAGGACGAAAAAATAATCCTATAATATAGCTTGCTAGCTAGGGTCCTAGGGGCAAAATTAGCAGGGAAATTTAGCAGGGGGAAAAAAAATTTAAGCAAGTAAAGCTAGGCAAAAAATTTTAAGCATAGCTAGGCGTAAAAAATTTTTTAGATAGATTTAGCTAAGCAGATAATTTTTATTTACTAGTTTGCCTAGGCTAAATTAATAAAAGAAATTCTTGCTTTCTAAATATAATAAGTATAGTTTTATTTTAAAATTAATTATATATCCGTATAAAAATATTTAGGATATAAAAACGTAATCCCTTTAAAATAGAAAAAAAATAAAGTATAGTATAGAGGCAATATCTATCCGATTTTAGGTTAGTATTAAAAAGAAGTATTCTAAAAGTCGAAAAGAATAAAAAATAAAAGTAAAAGAATAATTAAGAAGGTTTCCTAGAAAAAGAAATAAATCCCTCTAGGTATTTTAATTATTATCCTAAATATTCTAGGTATAAGTTAAGGTCCTTAAGAGATTAAAACTATAGGCTATAAGAGTCTATTCCTTCCTAAGGATCTTATTATTATTCGAGGTCGATTTAGTCTTCTAAGTAGCTATTATACTATCTAGTACTATAAGAGATTAAAACCGCGAACTTTAGGAGTCCGTTCCTTCCTAGGGTAAAGGTCGTTTCCTAGCTTAGGTCTAGGTATCTATTTCCTAGCTAATCTGCATTTTATTAGATATAGGACTTATATTAATAGCTAATAGTAATACTAATTAGTATAAGTAGGGTATTAATATATATTAGTATAATATAAAAGAGGACTCTGCTTAAGTTAGCTTAGGTCCTTAATCTATTTATATCTGCTTATATCTATTTCTCCTTTTTTCTTCCTTAAGGGAAGAAGATAGAGTTTATATATATATTTCCCTAATCCTAATCCTCTTCTTCTGCTTTGTTTTCCTAATCTCCTTGCGATTTGCTCCTAATCTTAGATTAAGTTCGATCTAATTATACTACGAGTACTGCCTAAATATAGCCCTATTATATAATTAAATGCTTCGTCTATGCGTACTTATCCTTAGTTATTTCCTTTAGGGGCAGATACGCGTTAAGACGCGTAAACGATTTGTATTATGCATAGTTATATTTATATAATAGTAAGAATAGTTTAAAGGAGAAAGGAGGCGGCTATATATTCGGATTATACGGAGTTTAGGATAATTATATATTACCTCTAGTTTAACCTAGATACTTTTAAAATTATAGATATATTTTATCTTCCTCTTTAATAGAGGAAGAGAGAGAGAGATAGATATAAGCAGATATTAATAGATTAAGGACCCGAGCTAACTTAAGCAGAGTCCTCTCTTATATTATACTAATATATATTAATGCCCTACCTATACTAGCTGCTACTTATATTACGCTATGCCTTATCTAAAACGCGTTTATACTACTAGCCTTGCCTAGTTAGGAGATAAATAATAATAATAATTATAATAATGCCTTTATACTATCTTCCTCTACTATAATACTACTAGTATACCTTATAATACTATAGTATAGTATAAACTCGGCTATAGTAATAATATAGTAGTAGTAGATATAATAGTAAGGGGCAATTGCTTAAGAACTTAATAACTTTATAGCTTAATAAGATAAAGCTCTTTACTACTAAGCTAACCTATAGTAAGCTATTCTTAATAGGCAGGAGTAATAGCAAGCTAATGCATAATAGGCTAACGCTACTATACTAGCCGCCTTATAAGGGCTAGTAGTAGTCTTTGCGCTTTTAGCTCCTATATTATTAACTGCGTCTAGTTTTACGCTCTTATCCTTAGCTAACTTACTGCTAGAGGTCGCGCCTACTACCTACTGCCTAACCGCCGCCTCTACGTATAGCTATATCCGCTATAGCTTACTTAATACGCTAACCTATATATGCTAGGCCTATTATATAAATACAACTATATATAATACAAATCGTCTATATATTTTAACGCGTGTCTGCCCTTAAAGGAAATAACTAGGGATAGGTACGCATAGATAAAGCATTTAATTATATAATACGGCTATATTTAGGCAGTACTCGTAGTATAATTAGATCGAACTTAGTCTAAGATTAGAAGCGGATTATAGGGAGATTAGGAAAACAAAGCAGAAAAAGAGGATTAGGATTAGGGAACTATATATATAAACTCTACTATCTTCCCTTATAGAAAAAGAGAAATAGATATAAGTAAATATTAATAGATTAAGGACCTAAGCTAACTTAAGCAGAGTCCTTTTTTATATTATACTAATATATATTAATATCCTATTTATACTAATTAGTATTACTATTAGCTATTAATATAAGTCGTATATTTAATAAAAATGCAGATTAGCTAGGAAATAGATACCTAGACCTAAGCTAGGAAATAACCTTTACCCTAGGAAGGAATAGACTCCTAGAGTTTGCGGTTTTAATCTCTTATAGTACTAAATAGTATAATAGCTACTTAGAAGACTAAATCGACCTCGAATAATAATAAGATCCTTAGGAAGGAATAGACTCTTATAGCCCGCGGTTTTAATCTCTTAAGGACCTTAACTTATACCTAGAATATTTAGGATAATAATTAAGATACCTAAAGGGATTTATTTCTTTTTCTAGGGAAACCTTTTTAATTATTTTTTTATTTTTATCTTTTACTCCTTATAACTTTTAGAATACTTTATTTTAATACTAACCTAAAATTAAATAGATATTGCTTCTATACTATACTTATTTTCTTTCTATTTTAAAAGGATTATATTTTTATATCCTAAATATTTTTATATAAATATATAATTATTTTAAAAATAAAACTATACTTATTATTTTTAGGAAGCAAGAATCTCTTTTATTAATTTAGCCTAGGCAAACTAGCAAATAAAAATTATCTGCCTAGCTAAATCTATCTAATTTTTTTTCGCCTAGCTATACTTAAATTTTTTTTGCGTAGCTATACTTAAATTTTTTTTTTACCTGGCTATACTTATTTAATTTTTTTTGCCCCTAGCTACCTGCTAATTCTTGCCCTAGCCGCTAAGCTACTTTTTAGGATTATTTTTTTATCCTAAACTCCTAATAGGCTTATATAGTGGCCCGAGCTAAATTAATATACTCCCTTTTCTAAAACTTATTTAGAGGATAGTTTATCTAAATAAACGCTGCTAGAGCCTATATAGCGCATCTAGCTTCTAGTACTAGCTTTATATCTAATATTAGCTAAGAATTATTTCGATATTAAAAAAGGATATTTACTATTTTATACTTTAATCCCTATAATAAGCAGCAGAAATAGCTCTTTACTATAGCCGAATTATATTCCTAGCAGGCATTAGCTAGAGGTAGCTACTAAGCTAGCTAGGAGATATATTAGTAATAGGGGACTATCCTAGTTACCTCCCTATATAGCCGACTATAACTTAGGGTTTATAGGTTTTAATAAGACCCCTTAGGCGTTTTTAGCGTTCTTATTATTATTATTAGAGTCTTTAGTATAGTTATAGCTAGGAAAAGATAATAACTTAGTATTATAAGCAGTAGTATATATTTTAGGGCCTAGGGTATTAATAGCAAGCTGCTTAATAATAAGGCTAGGATACTTATATAAAAATAGTCTAATGCTTTCTATAAAACGTTATGAAAATTATTTTAAAATCGCAATTAAATTAGCTAAAATTCTGCTTACTCTAACGTATACGCGGAGGAGGGACTAGAGCGATATTATTATTATTATTATTATTATTACTACTAATAACTATTATCTTTCTTATTAGGGTATCTTTGCCTAAAGGCCTACCTTCTCTACTGCCCTGCTTGCCCTTATATCCCCTCCCCCTGCCCTTACCCCTGCGTTTCTTTGCTAGCTTTAGTAGTATTTCTAGAATATATTATTAGCTTTATATAACGATTTTAGGAAAGTACTATTGCTATTTCTATTTAAGTTATTTATATTTATTTTTAATAGTAATAATAATACTATACTGCTTTATTAGAAGTATAAAAGGAAGAAGAAAGGAAGAAGTATAAGAGGAAAAGAGGGAACGAATTTATTTTACAGGGTAAGTTATATATATACGTATAAAAAGCGCGAAATATAATAAGTACGCACTATAACCCTACTACCCTATAAAAGACTATTTCCTTTACCCTTTTTCTTTTACTATATTCTTCTTTATATACTTATTTATTTATTTCCTATATAATTTCTTCCTTTCTATCTTTTCTATATACTATTTTATTTATTACTTTTCTTCTTCTTATTTATTTCTTTTCCTTATAACGATTTTATAATAAAAAAGAGGACTGCTAGTATATAAATATAACTATATATAATACGAATTATTTACGCTTCTTAACGTATATCTGCCTATTAAGGAAATAACTAGGGATAAGTATATATAGATAAAGTATTTAATTATATAATAGGGCTATATTTAAGTAGTACTCGTAGTATAATCGGATCGAACTTAATCTAAGATTAGAAGCAGATTATAGGGAGATTAGGAAAATAAAGCAGAAGAAGAGGATTAGGATTAGGGAACTATATATATAAACTCTGCCTTCTTCCCTTAAGGAAGAAGGGGGAGAGATAGATATAAAGCAGATATTAATAGATTAAGGACCCGAGCTAACTTAAGCAGAGTCCTCTTTTATATTATACTAATATATATTAATGCCCTACCTATAGTATAAGCCCTTTTTTTATAACTAACTTGGCGATTATCCTAGTTATAATATACGTAAACCCTAGTAAGGCTAGGCTAATATTCCCCCTCCTAAGATTATAGCCAGATTACTTACTAACAAATAGTCGCAACAATAGGACAGGAAGGAAACCTCTTACCGACTCTAATACCGCTAGACTATATACCCCTCTAGCACCCCGTCCCGCTTTAACTAACCTATAGCACTAGATAGATATCGTAACGCGCCTAAATATATAAGCACTATAATTACCTAACTACGCATAGGGAAGATTAGACTACGCGCCTTCCTCTTCTAGCGCAACGTCCTAGATATTATTACTCCCTTTTACCCCTATAGTAATAAGCCCGAAACTATATACTATATTCTTTTTAGATACCGACTATATGCTACTGCCTATAACTTATTGCTATAGTATCTTTATAATAATATCGACCTTCGCACTAAGCTATAATATTATAGATTTGCAGTAACCCTAGCTAAATAAATACTACGATATAGAAGACTGTACTAGTTCGACCTTGCTAATAGACTCTACTAACCTCCTCCTACTCTGCTATAAGGGCAAAGGTCTAACTATTAGCATATAGGCACTTATCTAACTTTATAACTATAAGTAGGGCATTAATATATATTAGTATAATATAAGAGAGGACTCTGCTTAAGTTAGCTTAGGTCCTTAATCTATTAATATCTGCTTATATCTCTCTCTTTTCTTTCTTCTATAAAGGAAGAAGGCAGAGTTTATATATATATTTCCCTAATCCTAATCCTCTTTTTCTGCTTTATCTTCCTAATCTCCCTATAATCCGCTTCTAATCTCGGACTAAGTTCGATCCGATTATGCTACGAGTACTACCTAAATATAGCCTTATTATATAATTAAATACTTCGTCTATGCGTACCTATCCCTAGTTATTTCCTTTAGGGGTAAATACGCGTTAAGATGCGTAGACGATTTGTATTGTATATAGTTGTATTTATATACTAGTAGTCCTCTTTTTTTATTATCGAATCGTTATAGGGGAAAGAAATAAATAAAAAGAAGAAAGGTAATAAAGAAAATAGTATATAGAAAAAACAGAAAAGAAGAAATAATATAAAAAATAAATAAATAAGTATATAAAAAAGAATATAGTAAAAGAAAAAAGGTAAAGGAAATAGTCGTTTATAGGGTAGTAGGGTTATAGTGCATACTTACTGTATTTTCGCGCTTTTTATATACGTATACGTAACTTACCCCGTAAAATAAATTCGTTCCCTCTCTTCCTCTTATACTTCTTTTTTTCTTCTGCCTTCTATGCTCCTAATAACGCGTTATAGCATTATTATTACTATCGCAAGTAAGTATAACTAAACTCTAATAGAAATAGCAGTAATACCTTCCGAAATTGTTACGCAGGGCTAATAAAATATTCTAGAAATGCTACTAAAGCTAGCTAAGAAGCGTAGGGGTAGGGGCAGGGGGAGGGGCTATAGGGCTAGGCGGGGCAGTAGAGAGGGTAGGCCTTTAGGCGAGGATACCTTAAGAGAGATAATAGTCGTTAGTAGTAATAATAATAATAATAGCGATATCCCTCTAGTTCCTCCTCCGTATACTTAGCAAAATAAGCAGAATTTTAGCTAATTTACTCGCAATTTTATAATATTTTATAAGAGCATTAGACTAATTTTATATAGGTATCCCGGCCTCCTTGTTAAGCAGCTTGCCGTTAATACCTCGGGCTCTAAGACGCACGCCGCTACTAATAATACTAAATCGTCGCCTTTTCCTAGCTATAACTATGCCTAAGACGCTAATAACGATAATAAAGACGCCTAAGACGCTAGGGGGGTCTTATTAAAATCCCTAAACCCTAAGCTATAGTCGGCCGCATAGAGAGGTAATAAGGATAGTCCCTTATTACTAGTATATCTCCCGTTTAGCTTAGTAGCTGCTAATAACTAACGCCTATTAGGAATAGGACTCGGCGATAGTAAAGAGTTGCTTCTGCTATTTATCGTAGGGATTAAGGTACGAGATAGTAAGTATCCCCTCCTAATATCGAGATAATTCTTAGCTAATATTAGATATAAAGCTAGCACCTAAAGCTAGGCGCGCTATACGGGCCTTAGCGGCGTTTATCTAGATAAACTACCCTCTTAACGAGTTCTAGAAGGGGGAGTATACTAATTTAACTCGCGCAGCTATATAAGCCTAGCAGGAGTTTAGAACGAAAAAATAATCCCGTAACGTAGTTTGCTAGCTAGGCTCCTAGGGGCAAAATTAGCAGGGAATTTTAGCTAGGGGGCAAAAAAAAAAAAATTAAGCAAGCAAAGCTAGCAAAAAAATTTTAAGTATAGCTAGGCGCAATAAAAATTTTAGATAGATTTAGCTAGGCAGATATTTTTTATTTACTAGTTTATCTAGGCTAAATTAATAAAAGAGATTCTTGCTTCCTAAACGTAATAAGTATAGTATAATTATATATTTGCGTAAAAATATTTAGGATATAATAATATAATCCCTTCGAAATAGAAAGAGAATAAGTATAGTATAGAGGCAATATCTATCCGATTTTAGGTTAGTATTAAAATAAAGTATTCTAAAAGTTATAAAGAGTAAAAAACGAAAGTAAAAGAATAATCGAGAAGGTTTTCCTAGAAAAAGAAATAAATCCCTCTAGGTATCTCGATTATTATCCTAAACGTTTTAGGGATAAGTCGAGGTCCTTAAGAGATTAAAACTATAGGCTATAGGAGTCTATTCCTTCCTAAAGATCTTATTATTATTCGAGGTCGATTTAGTTATTCCTAAACGTTCTAAGTATAAGTCGAGGTCCTTAAGAGATTAAAACCACGGGCTATAAGAGTCTATTCCTTCCTAAGGGTCCTATTATTATTCGAGGTCGATTTAGTCTTCCGAGCAGCTATTATACTATCTAGTACTATAAGAGATTAAAACCGCGAACTCTAGGAGTCCGTTCCTTCCTAGGGTAAAAGTCGTTTCCTAGCTTAGGTCTAGGCATCTATTTCCTAGCTAATCTGCATTTTATTAGATATAGGACTTATATTAATAGCTAATAGTAATACTAATTAGTATAAGTAGGGCATTAATATATATTAGTATAATATAAGAGAGGACTCTGCTTAAGTTAGCTCGGGTCCTTAATCTATTAATATCTGCTTATATCTTTCTCTTTTCTTTCTTCTATAAGGGAAGAAGGCAGAGTTTATATATATATTTCCCTAATCCTAATCCTTTTCTTTTGCTTTATCTTTCTAATCTCCCTATAATCCGCTTCTAATCTCGGACTAAGTTCGATCCGATTATACTACGAGTACTGCCTAAATATAGCCTTATTGCATAATTAAATGCTTCGTCTATACGTACCTATCCCTAGTTATTTCCTTTAGGGGTAGATACGCGTTAAAACGCGTAGACGATTCGTATTATGCGTAGTTATATTTATACAATAACCTCTTAATTTACTATTCTAGACGCACTAATCTATTCTAATATAACCCCTACTTTTACCCCTCTCTACTTACTACCCTTCCCCCTTAAGTCTTACTAAGCTTATTATCTAACCTAATATAAGGCACTATGCAATAAGACTATTTACGCGACCCTATCTATACTCTAGAAGGAGTTAATACCCGGCCCGTTAGCGTTACTAGCAATATAGTAGGAATAGATATAGTTATGCAATTAGTTATAGGCGTCTATAGTATAGCTTATTTTGCTATAGCCTGCTAAATAGCCTGCTATACCTCGAGGGGTAGCTTTTTGCCTAGACTATAACCCCTAGCCGCCTAATAACTAGCTAAGTACCTGCCTGCCTCCTTGCCCTTTAAACCGCGTATAACTAAGTTAGGAAGAGCTATCGACTTGCTAATATTATACTACTCCTTAAATATCGACTTTACCTTAGGCGTAGTTAGAGCAAGGAGAGCAATTAGTATAATAGGAGCAGTTATAGCAGGACGAATAATAGGGGCTATAAGAGCTATAAGCGCTATAAGAGTATTATAGCTATAAGATAACTTAGCTAATATCTTGCTAGGGTAAATTAGTACCTTGCTTAATACTATACTATCGACTAGCTCGACCTTATTTTTATTATTATTATCCTTAGCGCTATTATCGATATCTATTAGCTCTACCTTAGTATTTAGCTAGAAAGATACCTTAGGCTGCCTTAAAAAGGTATTTATTACTAGAGCTATTAAAGGAATACTCTTTATTACTGCCTATGCCTTTGCCCTACTCTTGCCTTTCTTAATAAAAGAGGGTAATAGCTCTATAGCAACCTGCTTAGTAGTGCCTGCCTCGATAATATCCTTAAACAACCTTTTTTTTATAGTAGAGGGAGGACTTATAATTCCGACTAGCTAACTAGCAACTAGCTAAGGCTAAGCTATAGGCCTCTCTTTAAGGATAGTAATAATCTTATCTAGCTGCTTTATTACCTCGCCTAGGAGATTATTAGTTTTTGCAATAGCTACTAGAGTAGTATTATTAGCAACCTAGTTCGAGCATAAGTTAAATAGGCCTTTAAGGAAGAGATAATATTTATTTACTGCCTAGTATGCTTTTAGCTATAATACGTTTTAAATCTCGTCTAACTCGGTAGTAGTTAGCTTCCTGCCTAACGACTTTTCCTGCTCTTTGCGTATTTGCTAGTAGTCGTAGAGCTTTTTAGCATTATAGATAAGCTCCGAGTATACCTGCCTAACTATTAATAAATACTTCCTACTTTAACCCCTATACTATACTAACTTAATAATACTAAATATTAGTCCTTATATAGTATACGTATACTTATATAATTGCTACTATTTAATATTAGCTTAGCTAATACTAGTTAATACTCTAACTACTTATAAGCCTAATCCTAATAGCCTTCGAATAATATGCAGCTATGCGTTATATATATACGCGATATATACTTATTATATAGCACCTCCTGCTTATCTCCCTAATTAACGTTTTAACTTATTTTAAGTATAGTAATAGTTCGACTTAACTTATTAACGCTTGCATAGGGCGGGTATTAATACCCCCTCTTTTTCTATACGTAGTAATAAGTAATAGTTTATAGAGCAGGGTATAATATAATTAATAAATTTATACCCTGCTACTAAGTAACTATATACCTAGCTAATCTATACCTTGCCCTACTATATAGAAATACCCCTATACTAACGCGACTAGATATACTCTTATACTTCTAGCTAGAAGTACCCTTATACCTCTATAGCCTGCTAATATATTAGATATACGCACCCCCCCTACCTACCTCTACTATAGCCTATAGGACTAGGACTCGTCCTACTTATAGCACCTTAATATACGACTGTTTCCTTGCCCTTTTAGGCACGCTGCCCCTTAAAGAGACTAGTTTTCCCCCGGGTATAGCCCGGTTTTTCTAGCCTAATTTTACCCTGTATGTTTCCTAGATACCTGCTATAGGTCCCTAGAGTAAGAATAAATAAATAAATATACGCAAACCCCTTTCTGCTAGATATTTAATATTATCCCTATTATAATATATATTACCCTTTTCTATATAAGTATTATGCCTTTTTAAATAGAAGATAGGAGTATAATAAAAGCAGTATAAAAAGGGAAGTAGATTACCCCTAAACTTAGTATAATAAGCATATACTATCGTAATAAGTTTATACTAAGAGCAGATATTAATAAATTAAGGACCCGGGCTAACTTAAGCAGAGTCCTCTCTTATATTATACTAATATATATTAATACCCTATTTATACTAATTAGTATTACTATTAGCTATTAATATAAGTCCTATATCTAATAATATATAGATTAGCTAGACTAGGTTGCTTATTTCTAAGCTAAGAAAGCTAATAGACCTTTTAGATATAAATAGACTCCTAGAGTTTATAGTTTTAACTATTTAGGAACTTACTACTATATCTACTATTTAAAGAAGCAATATAAAGACTAAGGAGGAACGGACTCCTATAGCCTATAGTTTTAATCCCTTAGAAACCTACCTTAATACTAGATAAAAATATTTATAAAATTAATATAAATTCTCGTTAATAATAACTAGGATATTAGTAGAAATTACTATAAAAGGTAATTACTAATAACCCTAGAATACTAAATTCGCTTAGGAGATTATATAGATTAACCTCTACTCTAGGATCTTGCAAAAAAGATAAAAAACGCCCTAATTAAGCGAATCGAAAACTAGGATAAACTTATCTTAAATTTATATTAAAATCTAACTAATATCGAACTATAAATCTTATATTTTATAAAATTATCTAGGAGCTTTAGTACTTTTCTCCTTAAGGATTTTTAGGATGCTTTTAAGGGCTAGGATAAAAATATCTAGAAATTAGCGGATCCTAGAGTAACGAAATTGCTAAAAAGTTTCCTTAGAGGCAGAGGATTCTTTCTAGGACCTAGAAATATAAAAATAGGACCCCTTCTTATATAAATCCTAAACTAGGAATAGCTTAAGCAATAGCTGCTCTTAATATATAAATAGGCGTAATTTAAAAAAGGCACCTAATTGCCTTACTATACCTTTCTAAAAGGGATATAATAACCTCTAACTAAAAACTCCCTAAATTCGAATCTATCTTAATTGCTAACTAGAGGGCAAACGCTACTAATTTAGAACCTTTTACTACTATATTAAAATAAACCTTTACCTATCCCCTAAATAAATCCGCAAATAACCCTATTTATAGAACCTATAATAGATAAAGATATTCCCTAAGAACGAATTTAACATCTAATATTATATCGATTCTAAAACCTACCTATGCAGAATACAGCCTTTCTAGAATATAACTAGAATAATATATAAACTCTATAAAAAATCGCTTTAAGTTCGATCTAACTTTTAGATAAGCCTAAAATAATCCCTTTTAAATTTTATATTAAGTTACTTCTAAAATTAACTCTTAACTTGCCTATCGATAATAATATTATAACTAAATTTACTAAAGTCTAGGATAAGATAAAGAATTTTATAGAAAAACTATATAATTTGCTTAATAATATTATCTATTTATTTTTTAATATTTAGTTTTTATAAAAAATTGCTCTAGGATATTTTTATTTTATTTTTCCTTATATTTAGACTAGTTAAGCATAGAGATATTTTATAGATTATATTAAGTAGCATAATATATTTAAAACTATAGGTAGGGCATTAATATATATTAGTATAATATAAGAGAGGACTCTGCTTAAGTTAGCTTAGGTCCTTAATCTATTAATATCTGCTTATATCTATATCTCCCCTTCCTCTATTAGAGAGGAAGACGAAATATATATAAAGTCTCGAAGGCATCTAGGTTAAACTAGAAGTAATATATAATTATCCTAAACTCCGTATAATCCGAATTTATAGCTGCCCCCTTTTTCCTTTAAACTGTTATTACTATAATCTTAGCATAAACTTATTATAATATCGTATGCTTATTATACTAAGTTTAAGGGTAATCTACTTCCCCTTCTATACTGCCCCTATTATGCTCCTGCCTCCTATCTAAAGGGGCATAATACTTATATAGAAAGGGGTAATATATACTATAACAGGGATAATATTAAATATCTACTAGAAAGGGGTTTTGCATATATTATAACTATAATAATCGCCGAGTTAGTTATAAAAAGGGGCTTATACGGAAACAGGTTATTCCGTATTCTATAGTTGCGTCCCTAATTCTAACAAATATATACTAGCAGTTCTTTCTTTATTAAATTAAACTTTATTTAGATTTAATTTGTAAGGGTCTGGCCTAGTGCTGCTGCAGAATAGCGACCTAAATAGTAATAATAAAGATAAAGAAAAAGAAAGGAAAGGATATAATATATAGTAGGGGGGTAGGGCTATATGCGCGCGGCCCGTACGCGTAGATAAGTTATCCTCGCGTAGTATAATAAGATCCGGGCAAAGCCTGGATCCTTTATATACCCCCCTGGCTATAGTTACCCCGCCTAATACAAGAGGGCGGAAAAAACAAAATCTATACGTCGCCCCGACCTACTATAATCTAGGGATTAAAATAAAATAATACGGACGCGTACCCCCTGCAATATCTATAATATCTATATACCGCAACGGACGCAGAGTATAACTAGAATTATATAAATTAAAGACTTACTTATAATAACCCGTACCTAGCCCGGAAAAAGAACTATATTAATAACCCCTAGCCTATTGCCCGCACGGGCGATAGGGACCTTTATTATAAAAGGAGATTTAGATAACGAGGATAATACTAGCCCTAAGGAGGTCCCCTGCCTATGCACCCTATGCGTAGGTAATTTATGCAATAATAGCGAGGCTAAATACGTATACGGGCGGGGAGCCGCCTGCACGACGTGCTGTTAGCGGCGGAGACGGTGCTTATAGGCGGCTGGTTCGTAACCTGCAGGAGATATCGCGGGCGGGATAAGCTATTTTAGTCCTAGCTCGAGTTCGCAGCGGTAATACCCCTAGCCGGCGCGCCGTTTTAACGCTAGCATTTTAGGCCCGCGTAGAGAGGCTATAGAATATGCTTACTGCGGCCTGTCTCGCGCCTCGGCTAACCTAAGACGCGTTCGCCCCCCTAGCCTTGCCTAGCAATAATAATAATAATAATAGCAACGCTCTAGTCCTAGCCTCTGCCGCTATTATAATGCCTGCCTACCCTACTACCCCCTAGCGCGGAATAAACCCGGCTATAGCGGCAATATACTAATAGCAGTAGTAGTAGTAGGGCTTAATCGCCTATAGGCTAAATAGTTTCGCTACTCGGCAGGAGGAGGCTCTCCGCTACTAGGCGGATATTTAATAGGCAATCCTGGATAACTAGGAGCAGCAGCGGGCTAATATACGCCAGGCTAACGCCGTAATACTTGCCGCCCTGCAGGGGCTTGCGGATTGTCCCCGCTGGCGTCGGCTGGGTCTAGGTTTACGCTATCCTCCTTAGCTAATTCCCTAACGCAGCCCTCCCCCGCCCTACAACGCCCTACTACTAATACTACTAGCACCGCGCGCGGCTATATCCGCCGCGGATCGCTTAATATACTAACCTGCGCCTGCTAGACTAGCAATCTAAACCCGCGGGGCTAATAGACGCAGCCGGAGGAGGATAAGGTAGAGGAGGCGTAAAAAGAGGAGAGGGGGGAAAAAGGGATAAGGCGGAAGCGGCAGGTAGTAGAGAGGGGAGGGGCGATAGTATAGGAGTACGTAGCTAAATATACTAGGATCTATTATATATATACGCATTGCTAAACTTAGCCTTAAACTATAATAATGCCTTATAATCCTGCATACTCTCTAGAGGCTCCTAGGTAGGTATTATATAGCTATACTACTTAACGAGAATAAAATAGTATAGTAGTAAAGTCGCTAATCGCTAACCCCGAGTATTCTTAGCAGCGAGTACTTCCTTAACCTCCTACTTATTAAGGGATAGGTTATTATTAGATAAACGGAGAGTAGGGTCTAGCCGGGAGTTAGTATATAACTATAAGGGCAATAGGTCTAACGCAGCGCGTTCGAGCAGGTCGATATAGAAGGTAGGGTAAATACCCTATAGCGTATTAAGCATAATAGTTAGAGGGGATAGGATAGCAATAATATAGTATTTAGCCTAGAGATAGTTAAGCTTCCTAGAGGAATAGTTAAAGCAAATATAGCGTATATCTAGCTAAATAAGATTGCTAACCTAGAACCTCTTAGCTAGATAACGCATAGTATTAGAAAAGTCCTACTACTACTGCTACGCCTACGCAATACTAGCCTATACTAGGTCTATCCCCTCCTTAAGGTGCTAGAAGAAGGCAATAGCACGCCCCTTAGGCGAGGCAGAGGAAGCTAATAGGGACTACTCGATTTTAATTAAGGGAATATTAAACCTATATAAGAGGCGATTTAGGCTAAGCCTAGTAACTAATAACTTGCAGTTATTTAATATAAGCTAGTAAGCAGGGAGGTAATCGGGCTAATCTAACTAAAAAAAGGCTACTATATAGCGGAGGATAGCTTGCACCTCTTAGTTAGCACGCTCTATACTGCTATCTATCTGCGGGTAATAGGACGTAGAGAGGAGCTGCTAGACCCTAATAAGATAGCAGAGTTCGGACTAGAAACTCCTAGTCTAATTCGAACCGTAATCCGAAATTAACTACGCAGGGAAGCTATAGAAGCGCTACTAGGTAGAAATAAAATAACGCGTATAAGCCTTAGCGTCTATAGACGTTATAGCCTTAAGCTAAACGTACTTAAAAAGCCAGTCCGTAATAACTATAAGGAAACGCGGGGAGTTAGGAGAGTTAGCTAGGAGATTAGTTATAAAATTAATTAAGATTATAGACTAGAAATAGTTAGTAATTAGGAGGGGTTAAAGAAGGCCCTAATAATAGCGATAGCAGAGGTAATCCCTATAGTAATAATAATTACGTATAAAACGCGCGATATCCTTAGATATCCCCTCCTAGTAAAAATCGCGTTAGAGAAGTTAAAACGTAATATTCTTCCTAGGGTAGCTAGCGAGAGGCGAGTCGTAAATACGCTAGATTAAGGACGTAGTAAGAGGTTCCTAGCAGGGGACCTAGAGACGGCTATAGAATTGCAAGAAGCTAGCGGCAGAAATAGTATAATCTGCTACCTATTCGCGGGTATAGGCCTTAGGGGGAAACCTCCTTACTACTAAGCGTAATGCATCGAGGCAGATAGCGTATAATAGGTTATGCTATAAAGCAAAACGCTATAACTCCTGCAAGTATGCGTTATAGAAAGGAGTAGGGGAATTAGTAACGTTAAGGGGAGGAATAGAAGCTACTAATAGGGAGGGAGGATAGTCCGGCAAGGAGTCTGCCGTAGGAGGCAGAGAGGAATCCCTAGACGCGGGCTAGCAAGGAATACGCGCCTGCTAATAAGGGACGCTTGCCCGTAGCAGAGCTATCTAAAAAGCACGAATCGAGAGGGGCTATATAATTCGGCTAAAACAAGAGGGCGTATCGCAGTACTCCTAATCGCGCTAGGAAAGAGTATTAGGACGCGCTGCCTATAAGCTAGGGCAGTAATAAAGGTAAAAGTTAAATAAAGATAACGTCTTAGCCTACTATGCCTAATACTCTAATATCTTCTAGGGGGTAGTAAAGTGCTTAAGGGCTTTATAGTCTATAAGGATTGTAAAAGGCTCGGCTATACTATGCAGCTCGGCTAACTAGGCTTTAAAGCAGGCAATAATAGCAAGGAGCTCCTTATCGTAAATAGTATAATTCCTCTCTATAGGCTAAAGCTTCTAGGAAAAGTACGCAATAGGGCGGAGGACTTTATCCTTCCCTATCTATAATAAGCAGCTACTAAGTGCCTTACTAGAGCAGTCTGTTTTAATAACTATTAGCTAGCAAGGATCCTATTGCGCTAAGACGGGATAAGTAATAAACGCGGCCTTAAGACGGTTAAAGGCTGCCTAGCACTCGGCTATCTATTAGAAGGGCACGTTGCAACGAGTTAAGTTAATAAAAGGGGCCGTAATATATAAAAAGCGAGGGATAAAGTCGCGATAGAAGTTCGCAAAGCTAAGGAAACTGCGGATACCTCGAATACGGGAAGGCGCCTCCTAGTTACGTATCGCGGCTACTTTATCCGGGTTAGGATATATCTCGCGGCTAGTATATATAATAAATCCTAGGTACTTAACCTCCTTAACTATAAAAGCGCACTTATCGATATCTAGAAACAAACCCGCGGCCTATAACTTATCTATAATAGCCCGGACCTTACCCTAGTGGTTAATACGTAATCCCCTAGAATAGATTAAAATATCGTTAAGATACGCCGTAACGAAGTCGCCTAGGGACGTGCCTAACGCGTTATTAATATATCGCTAAAAAGAAGCAGGCATACTAGCAAGGCTAAAGGGGCAAATAAGCTACTTAAAAAGCCTAAACCGGGTACGGAACGCAGTTAGATATTTATTACCCTCTGCAATACGCAGCTTATAAAAAGCGGCGCGGATATCTAACTTTATAAACTAATAGGCGCTAGAAAGGCTGCGCAACGTCTCCTTAATTAAGGGAAGCGGGTAGCAATCCTGCTCTATAACTTAGTTTAAAGCGTAATAATTAATATAGAAACGCTAGCTACCCCTAGGCTTTTTAGCGAGAAGGATAGGAGCGGCCGCTAATAATAAGCTAGCGCGAATCCACCCCTTATCTATTAAGTTAGTAATTTGCTAGCGAACTTCGAGAAGGTATTCCCGTAGCATATTATATAAAGGGCCCTATAGGAGAGCAGGCGAGGAACTATCTAGGTTATAACGCAGGCGAATATAGTAATCCTAGCTGCTATAGTAAGGAGGCAGGGCGCTAGCCTTCTCCTTGCTAAAGAGGTTGGCAAAGTTAGAGACTTTAGACGGGAGGGAAATTACAGGGGGCGCTTTAGGAGTAGGGGTAATACGGAGCGCTAATAAGATCTCGCGCAGGCTAGTCGCAAGGAACTAGAAACCCTTAGGATAATAGGTCTCCCTGCAAACGAGGCCGGTAAAGGCAGAACCTATAATAGCAACTATAGGGTTAGAAACCTAGCGGGCGGCGCTATTATAAACAACTAGGTCGTCCGCAGAATAGACGATTAACTTACGCCTGCTAGCGCAGACCGATATATTATAACGCGTAAGCTATGGGGTGCTAAGAATAAATTCCTATATTAGCCTAGGGATTAGGTACGCGATAATAGGCGTAAGCTACCTATTAATATCGGCGACGAAACGCATAATATCCTAAATTAATAACGTCTCCTTAAAACAACTATCCTAATCTCGACTAATCGAAACAGCTATCCGGACTATATATAGCTAGGGAAGACGTACTCTCTTAAGCTAGTAACGTTAAACTAGCGATTCGCTTATAGCAGCGTAGCAATTATAGCTATAGTCTGCCTGCGTATTAATAAAAGTAGTAGAGTTTACGAGCATAGGAAAAAGAAGAGGCGCGGTATCTATATCCCTCTTAATTTCCTTAAATTGCATCGCTAAACTACTATTAATATCCTCGACACGACTACTTGCCCCTAGCAAGAGACTTATTACGGGGGCAGTATATTTCCCGCCTAGCCTAGAGAAGTATTAGAAGCATCTACTATATCTATAAAACGCACGCGCAATATAGATAGGCGACGCGCTAGACGGAGGTTATAGGACTTTAGGAAGTGCCTAGGGATACTATAGCAAAGGCATATACTATCGACGCAGCGCTGCTCGATTATATCCGAGCTAACCTACATCGCTTAGCGGCGGGCATTAGACTATTACGGATAGCGGGCAGTAGGTTAAAAGGAAGTGCCCGCGCTATAGATATCCGTTATTAGGGTATTAGGGCGTAAATACGTCTAGCCGGCCGGAGGAGCCCCTTTAGCGTTAGAACGAGCTTTAAGGCGGAAGGCTTCGATATTAATAGTAATAGACTTAATACGCGTTACCGCCCTAGCGTAGTCGTCGTAGGGGATATTACGCCTAATATAGTATTAACGTAACTTAGAGGAAAGGGAGTAACAAAGGCGTTAGACCTTAATAACCTTGTTCTATAAGGCCCTACCCGATAGGGATAACTTAGCCTTAAATCGGATAAGAAAATCTAAAAAGGACTCGGTAGGGCGCTATACGAGTTTCTCTAGCTCTGCTATAGCCGTCTGCTAATAGTAGGGGTCCGCAAAGATGCTATTAAGGTAGTTAAGGAAATGCTCCGTATTATATCTATATTCTTCCCCTTGCTCGAAAAAAGGGGCTACCTTAGCCTGTATAGATAGCGTAAGGTGCTAGTATAAAAACACCTACTAGTCGTAGGCGGTGCTAATAAACTCCTAGTCGGCAATAAGCTTATGCGCTATAAGGGAGCGCTACGCTAGGAATAATATCTTATCTCTATCGAATAGCAATCTGGGCGGCAGCGGCTTGCGCTTAGGGCGGCTCGACTGCGCTATCGCTTATTGCTCTAACCGCAGCATAGCATCCTACTACTGCAAAACAATTTATTAAAGCTTAGCTACCTGCTAAGATAATTAAAGGTATATATTAGGGTCCTCTATAGTAGAAAAAGAAAGCAAAAAGGGAATTAATCTTTATTATTTATAAAGGTCTAGCCTAGTGCTGCTGCAGAATAGCGACCTAAATAGTAATAATAAAGATAAAGAAAAAGAAAGGAAAGGATATAATATATAATAGGGGGGTAGGGCTATATGCGCGCGGCCCGTACGCGTGGATAAGTCATCCTCGCATAGTATAACAAGATCCGGGCAAAGCCCGGATCCTTTATATAATTTAATATTATGCTAGTTTATCTCCTTCCTTATTACGAATCCCTTTAGCGAGATAGTAGCTTTATTTATATCGATAAGATATTCTAGCGTCTTATTCGGGGTCGCTTTTATTATAGTATTAGCGGGATTATCCTTTCCCGCAATCTATTAAATCTTATTAATTTCTCGCCCCTTATATAACTCTCGGATAGATTAGGCTTTTTATTTCGCTCTCTTAAGGGCAAGGCTTATAAGACCCTTAAGACCTAGTACGACTTAATAGAATAACCCTTCTCTAGACTAGCTAAGATAATCTAGTATTTTAAGTCCGCCTATAGCAATCCTAATAAGTTCGCAAAGGCTGCTAAGCGCCTTTACTATTTAAACTTCTCGATCTCTAGCAAGTAGGAGATCTAGGAATTTATTATAGAGTTTAATAACCTAGCTATTAAAACCCGTATACTATTTAATTAAATAAAATATATACTTTAGGACTACCTTCCGACCGACTTAGACTCTAGCCTATTAACCCGGACTAAGGATAATAGCCTCTCCTACAAAGACTTTTACGGCTATATTAAGGACTCGGTCTACTACTAAAAGAGAGATACTATTTACTAAGAGACCTAGCGATTAAGTAGTTATACTCCCTACTATAAAGATAAGTTAGCAAGAGGAACTAAGAAAACCCTAATTATAACGTCTAAGGAAAAAGGCAAGGCTCTCTCTAAGGATAAAAAGAAGGTCTACTAGGATAATAGCACGTGCTTTATTTATAGAAAGAAGGGCTATATAGCTAAAGATTGCTCTAACTATACGCGGATTTCTAGTATAAGGAGGACGCTAATACTACTGCTAACCTCCTCTAAAGACTTAGAATTAGGAAAAGAGTAGGACTATTATAAGGCTCCTTAATAGTCCTAAAGGTCTTACGTATAGAGAAGAAGGTTAGAAAGTCGTTTACTATTAATAGTTAAGTTTAAATTAATAGAATCGCTCTTTAAGCCTTATCTCTCTATAATACTAGAGTAGATGCCTATCTCCTCGTTAGTCGCTAATTTGCTAAGCAGGCTATTAAATACCTTAATGCTAAACTAGTCCCTATTAGCCCTATCCCCCTAGTCGATTTCTTAGGCCGCTAAGCTAGTCTAGTATATAAGCAATTAATTGCAACCCTTATAATTAATAGCTAGTCCTTTCCCTAGGAAACCTTCTAAGTTACCGACTATACCTAAGATCTTTTTATTAGCCTATACTAGCTAGCCGAAAAGAAACTACTACTCGACTATACTGCTTAGAAGCTTATCTTGCCTAATAACCTCCCTGCCCTTGCTAAGTACTCCCCCTTAATCCTTTTGCCTAAAACGCCTTTACTTAAGGGGCAGATTAACCTAGCTATTTAGGCTAACGCAGAACGCTAGAACTAATTAATTAAGGCATATTAAAAGAGATATAAGATCCTCTAACGCTTATAAAGGAATAACGACTTTATATAGCCTATAAAGAAAAAGAAGCTAGCCTAGGCCCTGACCTAGACTAAGATCCTTAACCCGACTAACCCCTAGGAAAACGACTAAGATTGCTAAAACTAATTAATCCGAGCAGTCTAAAAGGATCCCTAATAGGCATAATAGAAGGAACTAACTCCCTTAATACTAACTTAGCCCGTACCCCTAGAAAATAACCCTAACCTGCCTAAGATATTAATTACAAAGCTTAGTCCTGCGAGTCGTATATACTAAGGTTAAGAAATCCTATTCCTAGCAGGAGAAGACCCTAATTATATTGCCCTAATCCGCAGCCTAATCCCGCAGCCCCTTGCGTATATAGAAGGCTTCTTTAGTAAGAAGGAAGCATATACCCTTATAAGCCCCTATCCTAGTTATAATATTACGCTTAAACTTAAGAAACCCCTTTACCTAGCTAGTCCCCTATTTTATTGCACTCTAATTAAATACTTAGTATTAGAAAAAGAAACTATAGACTACCTACTTAAGATAGGTTTTATTAAACCTAATACTAGCCTATATACTGCCTCTATCCTATTTGCGCTAAAGCCGTACTTTACGGCCTAGCGCTTTTATATTAACTACTATTAGATAAACGACTACCTAAAGAGTTATATCTTGCCTGCCCCCTTGCTTAATAGTACTGCTTTTAACTGCCAATCTGCGAAACGCTTCTCGAAAATCGATATTATCTAGGCATTCTATTATGTCTATCTCGACCCGGCCTCCGAATACCTAATAGCGTTCCGTACTAGGTTTAATATATTCTATTAGTTAGTCCTTTTATTTAGATTAAAAGTTAGCCCTGCTTAGTTCTAGAACTTTACTAATACCTAGCTATATAACCTCCTCGATCGATATACTAGTATATACGCAGATAATAACCTAATCTATACGGATAATAATAATAAAGAGGACTATTAGACTAAATACTATAAAGTTATCTAGCGTTTTTATTAGGCTAATCTATAGGGTAATATTAAGAAGTCCTAGTTTAACGTTATTAAGGTTAACTACCTTAGCATAATACTATACGCTAGCATAGGACTTAGTATTAACCCCTGCAAAGTATAGGCTATTATAGATTAGAAGTTTAAAGACTTTAGAGACTATAAAGCTATACGCTCTTTTATAAGTCTTTATAACTTTATCCGGATCTTCTGCTACTATACTAGCGCAGTAGCCGAACCCCTAAACTAACTACTTAAAAAGGATACGCCTTTTAAACTCAGACTAGAATAGCGCAAGCATTTAATTAAATAAAAAAGCTTGCAACTAAAGCTCCTATTCTCGCCTTCTTCCGTCCTAAACTACTAACCTAACTTAAAACTAACGCCTCCTAAAACACAACCGCTAGTATACTATAGTAGTAGCAGACTAACTCGACCTAGAAGCCTATAGGCTTCTTTTCTAAGACTATATCCCCTACTAAACGCGCCTACCTAATCTAAGATTATAAGCTCTTTGCTATTATATAGAGTCTTAAGCATTTTTACCGAGAACTCCTTAGTTAGAAGTTTAATATTATTATAGACTATAAAGCCCTAATATATTTCTCGATAAAAAGGCTGCTCCCGATCTAATAAGTCTATTAGTCTAACTTTCTAGCTTAATTTAATATCCGTTTCCTTTATTGCCCTAGCTAACTAAATATAGCTACTAATGCTCTCTTACGCAAGATAGTCGAACTCCCTATAGTTAAGGCTAGAGAGAAGGAGGAACGGATAAACTAATTAATTAAGCTAGAGTCTCTTAGTTTCGACCTCCTAGAAGTTACCCCTATAATCGCCCTAATTCGTATACCTAATACTATAACCCCTTATAGTACTAACCTCGCTATGCTTATCTAAGAAGAGAACGCGATTTAGAAACTCGGCTACTATAGTAACTATTTAATCGTCCTAGAATAGACTGCTAATAGGCGACTATTCCTCTATATAGCCCTAATTCGCAAGGCCTATAAACCTCTAATCTTTGCTTATAGAGGCTAAAATAAGACGATTAAAGTACTATAATAGGACTACTACTAGCCGTAGATAAAGCAGAACGTCTAGAGGTATATCTATAACTACTATAACTATTATAGAAATAAGACCCTGTATAATAAGACCCCTAGACTCCTATACCCTCTACTAATACTAACTGCTATTTAGAAATATATTGCTTATAATAGAAAAATTATGCCTATAGATCGCTATAGATATAACTACGTTTAGACCTTTATTTGCAAGCTTAGCTAGATTATTACTACGTTACCTAGAAAGAAGAATAATACCTTAGAGACCCTTGCTAGCCGTTACTTCTAGCACTTATACCGCTTTTTCGGCCTGCTAACTGCTTAGATTATAGATAATACTAGCCCTTTTATTTCTTCGTTCCTAAAAAGAATTAACTACCTTACTAGCATAAAGCATTATTATAATAGCGCCTTCTACCTATAAATATAAAGCAGCGTTAAAGTTATAAATTAGTATTTAGATTAAAGGCTATGCTTTTATATTAATAAGTATTAAGATAATTAGAGCAATTATTTACTAGCGCTAGACTTTGCGTATAACTCGTCCTAGTACGCTTTAATTAGCATAGCCCCCTTAATAGTAGTACTTAGAAAGGAAGTTAGGAACCCTTTCTCTCTGCCTCGATTAAATAGTTCCTCGACCCCTAATAACTCTAAAGACCCTGCCTATATTGCCTCCCGCCTTATTGCCTACGCATAGAAGGTGCAGCAATAGGCTTATAACGCTATAGCTCGAACCTAGGAATAGTAAAAGCAATAGGCTAATAAAAAGAGATGCTCTATAGATTTTACTATTAGTAATAAGGTCTTCCTATAATAAAAGGGATTTAGCATAATTGCTTTAATAACTCGTCTTAATGCTTAGTAGTTTAGTTTATTTATAATTACTGCTAAAAAAGGCTTTAGCTATATTCTTAACCTGCTAGATAGCTATAAAATAACTAATTTATTCTACGCTAACTAACTCCGCAAAGCCCTAAATAACCTATTGCCTAATTAAATAGTCCTAGCTCTTAAACCTAAAGAAATCCTTAGTATGCCCGAGTAGGAAGTCGATTATATCCTCTATTCTTGTATTATAGGGAGGAATAAGCGTCTAGAGTATTAAGTATAGTAGCAAGGCTATAATCTAGATAATATATAGTATCCTGCTAGGAATTTTAAGAACGCGCCTATTGCCTTAAAGGAATACTATAACTATTACGTTAATACCCCTAGACCCCTTATAAACTTAACTAAGTAGATTAAGGCTGCTATAGCAGATAAACTATATAATAATAATAATAATAATAACTATACTGCGATAGTTAATACTATATTACGCATCCGCAGATATCTACCTTAATAGGCATATTAAGGCCTTAGTCGGGGGGTAGTATTACGCGCTATATATATACTAACTCTCGGGCTACGTATCTATAAGACTAGTTATAAGGGCACTAACTATTTAATTATAGCCCTAATAGGCCCTAGGTTACGTATAGCAGTATATATAGTCTTTCTTAGTGCGCATAGCTTTAAGCCCCTTTTTCTCTTTTCTCTTTATCTTAGAATCTTTGTTTATAGTGCCTATAATACATTTACTTATTATTTTAAGGCCGTTATACTAACTAGCTAAAAATATTGGGAACTTGCGAGCAGATCTATAATCTATACTAGAAATATTAATTATAAAAAATAAAGCCGAATAGATATTATAATAAAGCGCGATTTATTACTTAGACTAAAGATACTAGAATAATATATAAAATTAATCTAAAAATAGTTCGAGAATAACCTAAGCCTAATCCGATTTTAGGCTAAATAAGAACTAGACTTAGAAGTATTTTATATATAGTAAGGTTAGTTGCTAGTTAACTAAATACTCGCCTAAAGAATAAAAGCAGGCAAAGACCTTATATATAGTATACTGCAAATTTTTAGAAAATAGTCCTAAGGACTTTATAGCCTATATTATAGTATTTAAAGGACTTAAGATATATAACGAAAAATAGTATATAATTAATAATAACCCTAAAAATATTTTAAAGCAATAGGAAGCTTTTTAGTTCCTTTCTATATTAGTATTTATATACTTTCTTATTAGATATAACCTAAAATTAGACGTAATAAAACCTATACTAGTTTTATAATTCCTTTTCGAAAACTAGTATTCCTAATAGTCCTTCTAGGGAATTATAATTAATACTAGCACTATATTATTATTATTATTAATCGTACGCTAGGGGCTGTAAAAGGCATCTAGAACCTTTATATAAGTCGAGTAGGAAAAACCCCCCTAAGGGGGAAAACCCCCTAGTAAATAGAGTAAAAGAAAGGCCTTGCGCCCCTAGGGGTTGCAAGGCAGGGAACGCAGTAGTATAGTAAGGTACGGGGCAGCTGCCCGCTAGGGTAGTCTCGGGAAAATAAAGAAGATAAGGGGAGATAAGGAAGGAAAGTAATAACTTAGCGCGGAAGGTAGGGGAGGGGGAGGGGAGGGCAGTAAGGGCAAAAGGGGCGGCAGAATTAGAATAATAGTAAATCCGCTCTTAGAGGGGTATATAAACCTCTCTTTCCTCCTTTTCCCTCTCTCCTTCTTTCTTCCTTTTTTATTATCTTAAAAAGTAAAAGCCTTTTAACTTAAAAGGTTAGCCTGCTATTAAGTTAACTAATATAATTATATAGGGCAGTATACTAATATATAACCCTATAAGTAACTAAGCAATAGCAAAATAATAATAGTAGTAGTAACTTAGCGAAAAATAATAGCTTTACTCCTTGCTATAATCCTTACTCGACTAATACTAGTAGTAGTTAAGCCTAATAGACTATAAGCAGTGCTTTATAGGGCATATATTAATAGGCTTATCGAGAAAGGCTAGGTTTGCTAGGATTAAACTAGTAAGTACGCCTAGGGGTTATATAGTAGGAGCGAAAATTTAACTAGTAGCAGGCACTCGCTTAGCTAGTTATTATTATTATATAACCTTGCGGCAAAAATACTAAATAGTAAGTTAGGAGCAGGAGGCTTATAGAAAAGGAGAGGCTAATAGGAATAAGTAATAGACTTTGCTATTATAGAGAAGGAATAGGTAGCTATTAAATTTATTATCGAGGGAAGAACTACTAACGCAGCGGAGGTAAATATACCCTAGGGTCCTAAGCTAGGAGAGTAGGAGTTCGATCTAATAATAATAGTAGCGTTAGCTTAGTTAGGAGCTATAGGAGGCATAGAACTAGTACTAAAGTAGGGAGTCCGGGGGTTTTATAGTATAAGCCGTAGTTCCCCTAGTCGTACTCCCCTTAGTCCTAGTTATGCCTGCCCTAGCCTTAGCTATGCTTATAGTAGTCCTGCCTATACTAATAGCAATAAAGAACTTACTAATAATAATAATAATAATTACGAGTTTAGTCTAGGTGCTAGAGGGCCTTATAAAGGCTATAGGCTAGGAGATCCTTAGTAAGCTAAAAAAGGTGCGCTAATACTAGGAATTAATTTTTCGCATCTAGGAAAAATAGTTAGCGTACTAGGGGAGTATTAATACGTATTATATATATAATAGTTAGCGCTTTAGCAGGATCCTTAGCAATCTTTTTAGTATTAACCTAAATAAGCAGATATATATCCCTAGGGCCTAGGAGGTAAAGGACCTCCCTTTAAATATAGATAGACTAATCTAGCCCTATATTATAAACCCTAATATTAGGGGCGCGCTAATAATATATATACTTAAAGCTGCCCTAATGCTACTAAAAGCAAAAAAGGGGCTAGGGGCTAATTAAATAGGGGCTGCTCCTTATAACTATAATAGTAATAGCAATAGTAATATTATAAAAGTGCTAGCTAAGAGATAAAAGCTAGAGGTAATAGTAGAAGAGGAGAGGGTATTAGTAGAGAAAGAGGTAGTAGTAGCAGAAAAAAGGGGGGAGGAGAGTCTAGGAAGAGGGAACCTAACTATAACCCTAGTAGTAATAGGGACTCTAAGGCAAGGGCCTAGCCGCCCCCCTAAGCAGGGTCGTAGTTATAGGCATAGGGGTTAGGGCAGTTATAGCAGGGGAGCGTTAGAAAATAGGTAGAGTTATTAGTACGTTTAGAGTAGGGTTAGTAAATAAAAAAGCAGTTTGCTTTTAAGGGGCAGTAATACCTTTTATCCTATATAGTATAAAGGCAAGGTTAAACTAACATAAGCAATATAGTTATATAAACTATAGAACTAGCTTACTAGTAGAGACTTTATAGCTAAGTAGGCGAATAAGGTTAGCCTAGTCCTTTAGGGGGCCTAGGTTAGAGAGCAGGAGTCTCTAGGCGCTTATATAAGGGTAGCAGAGGAATAAGTGCTTAGTAGTCTTATCTTTACTAGTGCTATAGGGGCAATATAGGGATAGTATATTAGGGATATAGTATATATAGAGAAAATAGTTTACCCTAATCCTGCTAGACTAAAGCTATATTAGGATACTGCTAAGGAATTTAGGAAGGGTAGTATATAAGTCGAGGGCAAGGCGTAGTTTAAATAGGGGGCGTTTATTAGTTGCCTATCTATAAGACTATTTATAGTGCTTAAGGCAGCCCTCCTAGGAATCCTATTAAAGGAGCTATTTAGCCTAAAGGCGCTCCTATAAGTCCTAACGTAACTATAAACTAGGGTTAAATAACCCCGCTTAATATATTATAGAGTCCCTTAGTAACTAGAGTATAATATAAAGGGCAGGGGGTTAACTATAGCAGGGCTAGAGATACTAGGAGACCTAGGCGTACGCGGCTCGAATACTAGCTATAATACTATTAGCCTCGAGGAGCTAAAAAGTATAGGCAGAGCAGTAGGAGAGGTAGAGGTTAAAAAGAGGGACGAAAGCTTTAGACTCTATATAGTATAGGGGGGTAGTCTTATAGGCTCTAGTAATAACCCTAAGGCATTTAGATTAAACCTTAGATAATTCCTTATAAACAGGACTATAGGGGGGGCTAGATAGGACTATAGTAGGAGCAAAGTAAGCAGTACTATAAGCAATTACTAAGCGGATAACCTTTATATAAATCTTATAAGCGCGGATAAAAAAAACCCTATATAGATATAGCGAGGTTAGTTAGTATAAGCTGCTATTTCTAGAGCTTCTATATAAGTTAGCATAAGTAAGCCTTCTATTTAAGCTTCTAATAAATCTAGACGCTAAGTATATAGGCCTCCTATATAGGGACTATTATAGAGCTATTAAGGGTAAAAGAGCTTATATTAGCTATATAAGCGTATATAAAGTAAAGGAGTTCGCTCTTAAGGGGTTAAAATAATATCTTATACTTATAGGCCTAATCCTAGCAGACCTTTTACGCTTGGACTAACTAGTCCCGAACCTATTATAGCGTATAGCTAGTGCTAATAATATTTATATTATCCGCGAACCTAATAGGAATAATTCCGATTTATTATTCGAGTTAGTAGTAAAAGGAGGAGATATATAAGATAAATAGGATTAGGGATATTAAGGACCCTTAGGGGACTCCCCCCTTAATATCGTAGGGTTTAGATAAGCAGCTATTAACCTTAAGCCTAGAACTATAGCTAGTAAGGTAGCTATAGATAAGCATAGTAAGCTAGGGGGGGAAGCTAAGGAGGTTAAGAGTAGTAATAAGCTTGCTATATAAAATATAGTCGAAAGCGCTAGTTATATCGAGTATAAAGAGCAATATAGAGCCCTATTAGGCCTAAGCTGCGTATACTATTTTAGTAAGCATAAATAGTATACTATTAGTAGAATAGCAAGGTCTATTACCTATCTGCCTAAAGGGGAGAACTATAGCAGCCTTAGTAGTATAGGATAGTTTTTATACTAAAATAGTCTCTAGGACCTTCCTAACTATATTTAGTAGCAAGATTAGTTTATAACCCCTAGGGGTCTATAAGACTTCTAGACTCTTGCCTGCCTTTTAAAGCACTATAACGTTCGACTCCTTATATTAAGCAAGGAAGTAGCCGTACGCAATGCAACTATAGAGGACTAAGGTAAGAAAGGAGACTAATAGTAAGCCGCACCCTTTAAGAAAGCCGACTAGGATTCTATTAGGACTAGCTAATTTCTAGGAGGCAATACTAAAAAAGGCGGAGTATACCTTAGATTTGCTAACCTTAAGGGCAATGCTAATAGCTAGGAAGGGGTTCTTAAAAGAGAAAAAGGGAGTATTTGCTAAATTCGGAGGAAAGAACTTATTAGTAAGCAGCTTAGTCTTTCCTTTATAAGATAACTATAGGCTGCTAGAAATATTACGCTATAGGGCAAGTATATAAGTTAGTTCTAGGGGGGTCTAGCTTTATAAGCGCGCCTACTTAGTTATAGACTATAGGGTCTAGGGGTTACTAAATACGCTATTAAAAAAGTCCTACTAGTTATTGCGTTTCGCCTTATAAATAGCGGCCTTTTAAATAATAGTTTTATCTCCTAAGGCCTGCTATTAGGATAGGCCAGGGTTTGCTTACTATGCCTGCCTAGCTTGCTTTATATTACGTACTGCTTTGCTAACCTCCTATATCTACTAAGGGCATAACCTAGGGCTAAGTTACTAGGGGAGAGATAGGACTATAATAGTCGCTATAGTATTAAGTTCCTAGTATAGCTAGTCTAGAGTAGCGTCTATCTAATCTAGTAAACCTATAAGCGCCTAGGAAGGCAGGAGCCTATTATATGCCTTAGTAATAAGGATATCCTTATTAAATAATTTCTAACGCCTAGTAGGGGCTATATTAAAAGAGGGATTAAAGTCGAAGGAGGCGGATTATAGTATATAATTAGAACCCTTTAGGTTAAGGTTAGGGCCGAGGAAACTTAGGAAGCAGCTAGGAGATGCCTAGATAAGGTTAATAGTACTTAATTAATAGCTATATATTTCCTAAGTAACTTTATATAAGGGAGTAACGAGTTTAAGATATAGCTATCCTGCTACCTAGAGGAACTCGAGGACTTATAGTAAGGATTATTTATAGAGATCCTAAGAAGAATAATAGGCGTTAAGGTTACTAAGGAGGACGCAAGGGATATCCGGGTCGAGCTAGTCCTATAAATGAAAAAAGGGGCCTATTGCAATGCTAATAGGAGGGGAGTAAACTAATAGGATTTAGGGGCTATAAGCAAAGGAGGCTTCTATAATATCCTAGCTAAGAATAGGTATCTAGGTATAAAGATTATAGCGTTTATATATATAGAGAAGGGCCCTACCCTTGCCCTAAATAAGGTAGTAGGGGGCAAGGCCTAGGATTAGCGGTTAGCTATTAGTATTAAGCTAAGCCTCCTAGATAGCTACTATATTATAGCTATATTTAGAAAAAAGAGCAAGGTAGATAAGATAGTTCGACTTCCGTATATTCTATATAAGGGCCTTAATTTTTATTAAGTTATATAAAGGGGATAGTAAATAGCAATTAAGATATTAGTATAAGCTAGGTATAGGAAGGGGTAGATATAGGGGCGGTACTGCGCTGCGTATAGCCTTATTATCCTACTATAGGGCGGGAATAGCTATAGAGGCCGCTTTTAGTTTATAGCGAGTATCCGATTAAGGGGTTAATAGGGGGAATTTCTGTATCGCCTAGGGAGCTATAGTAGGCCTGCTTTTATAGCGAAACCTAGGTAAAGCCGTCCTTATTAGTAGCAGGTACGGGCTAGGAAGCGAGTAGTTATTAAGAAGTAGTCGGTATTTAGCTATAGTTTAGTAAGTAGTCCTAATAGTAGTCCTAGAAGCAATAGGGTCGCGCAGGGTATATAAATCTAGCTCTATCCTAGTGCTAGCAGGATACTTTGCAGTCCTAGGACTATAAGGCGTAGTTCCCTTTATATAGGATATAGTAGTATTAACGTTTACCCTTAAAGGCAGGGCAGTTAGTTTCCCCTCCCTTATACAGGGAGGACCTATAGTGCTTATATATAAATACAACTACGCACGATACGAATCGTCTACGCGTCTTAACGCGTATCTGCCCCTAAAGGAAATAACTAGGGATAGGTACGCATAGACGAAGCATTTAATTATGCAATAGGGCTATATTTAGGCAGTGCTTATAGCATAATCGGATCGAACTTAGTCCGAGATTAGAAGCAGATCGCAGGGAGATTAGGAAGATAAAGCAGAAAAAGAGGATTAGAATTAAGGAAATTTATATATAAACTCTGCCTTCTTCCCTTAAGAAAGAAAAGAAAAGAGATAAATATAAGCAAATATTAATAGATTAAGGACCTAAGCTAACTTAAGCAGAGTCCTCTCTTATATTATACTAATATATATTAATACCCTACCTATACTAATTAGTATTAGTATTAGCTATTAATACGAGTCCTATATCTAATAAAATGCAGATTAGCTAGGAAATAGATACTTAGACCTAAGCTAGGAAACGACCTATACCCTAGGAAGGAACGGACTCCTAGAGTTTGCAGTTTTAATCTCTTATAGTACTAGATAGTATAATAGCTGCTTAGAAGACTAAATCGACCTCGAATAATAATAGGACCCTTAGGAAGGAACGGACTCTTATAGCCTGCAGTTTTAATCTCTTAAGGACCCCGAATTATACCTAGAACGTTTAGGACGACTAAATCGACCTCGAATAATAATAAGATCCTTAGAAAGGAACGGACTCTTATAGCCTATAGTTTTAATCTCTTAAGGACCTCGACTTATCCCTAGAACGTTTAGGATAATAATCGAGATACCTAGAGGGATTTATTTCTTTATCTAGGGAAACCTTCTCGATTATTCTTTTATTTTTATTTTTTACTTTTTACGACTTTTTAGAATACCTCTTTTTAATACTAATATAAAATCGGATAGATATTGCCTCTATACTATACTTATTTTCTTTCTATTTTAAAGGGATTATATCTTTATATCCTAAATATTTTTATACGGATGCATAATTATACTATACTTATTACGTTTAGGAAGAAAGAATCTCTTTTATTAATTTAGCCTAGGCAAACTAGCAAATAAAAATTATCTGCCTAGGCGAATCTATCTAAAATTTTTTTTTGCGCCTAGCTATGCTTAAAATTATTTTTGCCTAGCTTTGCTTGCTTAATTTTTTTTTGCCCCTAGCTAAATTTCCCTACTAATTTTGCCCCTAGGAGCCTAGCTAGTAAACTACGTTAAGGGATTATTTTTTCGTACTAAACTCCCGCTAGGCTTATATAGCTATACGAGCTAAATTAGTATACTCCCTTTTCTAAAACTCGTCGAGAGGGTAGTTTATCTAGATAAACGCTACTAGAGCCTATATAGCGCGCCTAGCTTCTAGTGCTAGCTTTATATCTAATATTAGCTAAGACTTATCTCGATATCGGAAGGGGATACTTATAATCTCGCACCTTAACCCCTGCAACGAGTAGCAGAAGCAACTTTTTACTATAGCCGAGTCCTATTCCTAATAGGCATTAGTCGTAGGCGGCTACTAAGCTAGATAGGAGATATACTAGTAATAGGGGACTATCCTCGTTACCTCCCTATATAGCTAACCGCGACTTAGGGTCTATAGATTTTAATAAGACCCGCCTAGCGTCTTAGGAGTCTTTATTATTATTATTAGCGTCTTAGGCGTAGTTACGGCTAGGAAAAGGCGATAACTTAGTATTATTAGCAGTAATATACGTCTAGGAGCCCGAGGTATTAATAGCAAGCTGCTTAATAAGGAGGCTAGGATACCTATATAAAATTAGTCTAATGCTCTTATAAAATATCGCAAAATCGCGAGTAAATCGACTAAAATTCTGCTTACTTTACTGCGTGCGTAGAGGAGGAACTAGAGCGATATTACTATCGTTATTATTATTACTGCTTACGGCTATCGTCTCTCTTAAGGTATTCTCGCCCGACCTACCCTCCCTACTCCCCCGCCTGGCCCTATGGCCCCTCCCCCTGCCCCTACCCCTATGCTTTTTAGCTAGCTTTAGTAGCATTTCTGGAATATTTTATTAGCCTTATATAACGATTTTAGAAAGTATTGCTGCTATTTCTATTAGCTATTTCTATTAGAGTTTAGTTATACTTACTATCGATAGTAATAATAATGCTATACGACGTTAGGAGTATAGAAGGAAGAAGAAAAGAAGAAGTATAAGAGGAAGAAAGGGAACAAATTTATTTCGCGGGGTAAGTTATATATACGCGTACGAAAAACGCGAAATATAGTAAGTACGTACTATAACCCTACTACCCTCTAAAAGACTATTCCCTTTACCCTTTTTCTTTTACTATACTCTTCTTTATATACTCGTTTATTTATTTCCTATATTATTTCTTCCTTTCTGCCTTTCCTATATATTATTTTCTTTATTACCTTTCTTCTTTTTATTTATTTCTTTCCCCTATAATAATTTAATAATAAAAAGAGGACTGCTAGTATATAAATATAACTATGCATAATACGAATTATCTACGCGTCTTAACGCGTATCTGCCCCTAAAGGAAATAACTAGGGATAGGTACGTATAGATAAAGCATTTAATTATATAATAGGGCTGTATTTAGGCAGTACTTATAGTATAATTAGATCGAACTTAGTCTAAGATTAGAAGCGGATTATAGGGAGATTAGGAAGATAAAGCAGAAGAAAAGGATTAGGATTAAGGAAATATATATATAAACTCTGCCTTCTTCCCTTAAGAAAGAAAAGAAAAGAGATAGATATAAGCAGATATTAATAGATTAAGGACCCGAGCTAACTTAAGCAGAGTCCTCTCTTATATTATACTAATATATATTAATGCCCTACCTATAGCTTATAATACGGGGTATCTTTATAGTTATATAAATATAACTATATATAATATAAATCGTCTACGCGTCTTAATATATATCTGCCCCTAAAGGAAATAACTAGGGATAGGTACGTATAGATAAAGCATTTAATTATATAATAAGGCTATATTTAGGCAGTGCTTATAGTATAATTAGATTAAACTTAGTCTAAGATTAGAAGCAGATTGCAGGGAGATTAGGAAGATAAAGCAGAAGAAGAGGATTAGGATTAGGGAAATATATATATAAACTCTGCTATCCTCCCTTATAAAAGAGATAAGAAAAATAGATATAAATAGATATTAATAGATTAAGGACTTAAGCTAACTTAAGCAGAGTCCTCTTTTATATTATACTAATATATATTAATACCTTACTTATACTAATTAGTATTACTATTAGCTATTAATACGAGTCCTATATCTAATAAAATGCAGATTAGCTAGGAAATAGATACCTAGACCTAAGCTAGGAAATAACCTTTACCCTAGGAAGGAATAGACTCCTAGAGTTCGCGGTTTTAATCTCTTATAGTACTAGATAGTATAATAGCTGCTTAGAAGACTAAATCGACCTCGAATAATAATAAGATCCTTAGAAAGAAATAGACTCTTATAGCCCGCGGTTTTAATTTCTTAAGGACCTCGACTTATACCTAGAACGTTTAGGATAATAATCGAGATACCTAGAGGGATTTATTTCTTTTTCTAGGGAAACCTTNTATCTGCCCCTAAAGGAAATAACTAGGGATAGGTACGCATAGATAAAGCATTTAATTATATAATAGGGCTATATTTAGGCAGTGCTTATAGTATAATCGGATCGAACTTAGTCTAAGATTAGAAGCAGATTATAGGGAGATTAGGAAAATAAAGCAGAAGAAGAGGATTAGGATTAGGGAAATATATATATAAAACTCTGCTATCCTCCCTTATAAAAGAGATAAGAAAAATAGATATAAATAGATATTAATAGATTAAGGACTTAAGCTAACTTAAGCAGAGTCCTCTTTTATATTATACTAATATATATTAATACCTTACTTATACTAATTAGTATTACTATTAGCTATTAATACGAGTCCTATATCTAATAAAATGCAGATTAGCTAGGAAATAGATACCTAGACCTAAGCTAGGAAATAACCTTTACCCTAGGAAGGAATAGACTCCTAGAGTTCGCGGTTTTAATCTCTTATAGTACTAGATAGTATAATAGCTGCTTAGAAGACTAAATCGACCTCGAATAATAATAAGATCCTTAGAAAGAAATAGACTCTTATAGCCCGCGGTTTTAATTTCTTAAGGACCTCGACTTATACCTAGAACGTTTAGGATAATAATCGAAATACCCGGAGGGATTTATTTCTTTTTCTAGGGAAACCTTCTTAATTATCCTTTTACTTTTATTTTTACTCTTTACAACTTTTAGAATACTTCTTTTTAATACCGACCTAAAATCGGATAGATATCGCCTCTATACTATACTTATTTTTTTCTATTTTCGAAAGGATTACGTCTTTATATCCTAAATATTTTTATATAGATATATAATTATTTTAAAATAAAACTATACTCGTTATATTTAGGAAGCAAGAATCTCTTTTATTAATTTAGCCTACGTAAACTAGCAAATAAAAATTATCTGCCTAGCTAAATCTATCTAAAAAATTTTTTGCGCCTAGCTATACTTGAAATTTTTTTGCTAGCTTTGCTTATTTAAATTTTTTTTGCCCCCCTGCTAATTTTCCCTGCTAATTTTGCCCTAAGGACCCTAGCCGCTAAGCTACTATTTAGGATTATTTTTTTATTCTAAACTCCTAATAGGCTTATATAGTAGCCCGAGCTAAATTAGTATACTCCTTTTTCTAAAACTCGTTAAAAGGGTAGTTTATCTAGATAAACGCTGCTAGAGCCTATTATAGGTAGGGCATTAATATATATTAGTATAATATAAGAGAGGACTCTGCTTAAGTTAGCTCGGGTCCTTAATCTATTAATATCTGCTTATATCTCCTCTCTCCTCCTTCTTCTATAAGGGAAGAAGGCAGAGTTTATATATATATTTCCCTAATCCTAATCCTCTTTTTCTGCTTTATCTTCCTAATCTCCCTATAATCTGCTTCTAATCTTAGACTAAGTTCGACCTAATTATACTATAAGCACTGCCTAAATATAGCCCTATTATATAATTAAATACTTTATCTATACGTACTTATCCCTAGTTATTTTCTTTAGGGGCAGATACGCGTTAAGACGCGTAGACGATTTATATTATGCGTAGTTATATTTATATACTAGTAGTCCTCTTTTTATTATCGAATCGTTATAAGGGAAAGAAATAAATAAGAAAAAGAAAGGTAATAAAGAAAATAGTATATAGGAAAGGCAGAAAAGAAGAAATAATATAGGAAATAAAATAAACGAGTATATAAAGAAGAGTATAGTAAAAGAAAGAGGGTAAAGGGAACGGTCTTTTAGAGGGTAGTAGGGTTATAGTGCATACTTACTATATTTCGCGTTTTTTGTACGCGTATACGTAACTTACCCCGCGAAATAAATTCGTTTCCTCTTTTCCTCTTATATTTCTT
>LKCN02000004.1:1703689-1743103 GCA_001633055.2 Ophiocordyceps polyrhachis-furcata BCC 54312 | reverse complement strand
GCGAAATAAATTCGTTTCCTCTTTTCCTCTTATATTTCTTCTTTTCTTCTTCCTTCTATACTCCTAATAACGTTATATAGCATTATTATTACTATCGATAGTAAGTATAACTAAACTCTAATAGAAATAGCAGCAATACCTTCTAAAATCGTTATAAGTAGGGTATTAATATATATTAGTATAATATAAGAGAGGACTCTGCTTAAGTTAGCTCGGGTCCTTAATTTATTAATATCTGCTTATATCTCCTCTCTCCTCCTTCTTCTATAAGGGAAGAAGGCAGAGTTTATATATATATTTCCCTAATCTTAATCCTCTTTTTCTGCTTTATCTTCCTAATTTCCCTATAATCTGCTTCTAATCTCGGACTAAGTTCGATCTAATTATACTACGAGTACTGCCTAAATATAGCCCTATTATATAATTAAATGCTTTATCTATATATACCTATCCCTAGTTATTTCCTTTAGGGGTAGATATGCGTTAAGACGCGTAGATAATTCGTATTATACGTAGTTATATTTATATACTAGTAGTCCTCTTTTTATTATCGAATTATTATAAGGGAAAGAAATAAATAAGAAAAAGAAAGGTAATAAAGAAAATAGTATATAGGAAAGGCAGAAAGGAAGAAATAATATAGGAAATAAAATAAACGAGTATATAAAAAAGAGTATAGTAAAAGAAAGAGGGTAAAGGGAATAGTCTTTTAGAGGGTAGTAGGGTTATAGTACGTACTTACTATATTTCGCGTTTTTTATATATATACACGTAACTTACCCTGTAAAATAAATTCGTTTCCTTTTTTCTTTTTATACTTTTTCTTTTCTTCTTCCTTTTATACTCCTAATAATATTATATAGTATTATTATTACTATTAATAGTAAGTATAACTAAACTCTAATAGAAATAGCAGTAATACTTTCCGAAATTATTACGTAAGGCTAATAAAATATTCTAGAAATACTACTAAAGCTAGCTAAAAAGCGTAAGAGTAGGGGCAGGAGGAGGGGCTATAGGGCTAGGCAGGGGAGTAGGGAGGGTAGGCCTTTAGGCGAGGATACCTTAAGAGAGACGATAGCCGTAAGCAGTAATAATAACAACGATAGTAATATCGCTCTAGTTCCTCCTCCGCGTATATAGCAAAGTAAGCAGAATTTTAGTCGATTTACTTGCGATTTTGCAATATTTTATAAAAGCATTAGACTAATTTTATATAAGTATCCTAGCCTTATTATTAAGCAGCTTGCTATTAATACCTCGGGCTCCTAAACGCATACTGCTACTAATAATACTAAGTTATCGCCTTTTCCTAGCTATAAGCATGCCTAAAACGCTAATAATAATAATAAAGATGCCTAAAATGCTAGAGGGGTCTTATTAAAACCTATAGACCCTAAGTCGCAGTTAGCTATATAGGGAGGTAATAAGGATAGTCCCCTATTACTAGTATATCTCCCGTCTAGCTTAGTAGCCGCCTATAACTAACGCCTATTAGGAATAGGATTTAGCTATAGTAAAGAGTTGCTTCTATTATTCGTTATAGGGATTAAGGTGCGAGATTATAAGTATCCCCTTCTAATATCGAGATAATTCTTAGCTAATATTAGATATAAAGCTAGCACTTAAAGCTAGGCGCGCTATACGGGCTCTAGCAGCATTTATCTAGATAAACTACCCTCTTAACGAGTTTTAGAAAGGGGAGTATACTAATTTAGCTCGTATAGCTATATAAGCCCGCTAGGAGTTTAGAATAAAAAAATAATCCTATAATATAGTTTGCTAGCTAGGCTCCTAGGGGCAAAATTAGTAGGGAAATTTAGCTAGGGGCAAAAAAAATTAAGCAAGCAAAGCTAGGCAAAAATAATTTTAAGCATAGCTAGGCATAATAAAATTTTAGATAGATTTAGCTAGGCAGATAATTTTTATTTGCTAGTTTACCTAGGCTAAATTAATAAAAGAGATTCTTGCTTCCTAAATATAACGAGTATAGTATAATTATATATCTATATAAAAATATTTAGGATATAAAGATATAATCCCTTTAAAATAGAAAGAAAATAAGTATAGTATAGAGGCGATATCTATCCGATTTCGGGTTAGTATTAAAAAGAAGTATTCTAAAAGTTATAAAGAGTAAAAAACAAAAATAAAAGAATAATCGAGAAGGTTTCCCTAGATAAAGAAATAAATCCTTCCGGGTATCTCGATTATTATCCTAAACGTTCTAGGGATAAGTTAAGGTCCTTAAGAGATTAAAACCGCGGGCTATAAGAGTCTATTCCTTCCTAAGGATTTTATTATTATTCGAGGTCGATTTAGTCTTCCGAGCAGCTATTATACTATCTAGTACTATAAGAGATTAAAACCGCGAACTCTAGGAGTCTATTCCTTCCTAGGGTAAAGGTTATTTCCTAGCTTAAGTCCAGGTATCTATTCCTAGCTAATCTGCATTTTATTAGATATAGGACTCGTATTAATAGCTAATAGTAATACTAATTAGTATAGGTAGGGTATTAATATATATTAGTATAATATAAGAGAGGACTCTGCTTAAGTTAGCTCGGGTCCTTAATCTATTAATATCTGCTTATATCTCCTTTCTCCTCCTTTTTCTATAAGGGAAGAAGGCAGAGTTTATATATATATTTCCCTAATCCTAATCCTCTTTTTCTGCTTTATCTTCCTAATCTCCCTATAATCCGCTTCTAATCTCGGACTAAGTTCGACCTAATTATGCTATAAGCACTGCCTAAATATAGCCCTATTACATAATTAAATGCTTTATTTATGCGTACCTATCCCTAGTTATTTCCTTTAGGGGCAGACACGCGTTAAGACGCGTAGATAATTCGTATCGTGCGTAGTTGTATTTATACACCTATATAGCGCGTCCTGCTTCTAGTGCTAGCTTTATATCTAATATTAGCTAAGAATTATCTCGATATAAGAAGGGGATACTTACTATCTCGCACCTTAATCCCTATAATAAGCAATAAAAATAGCTCTTTATTATAGCCGAATCCTATTCCTAATAGGCGTTAGCTATAGGCGGCTACTAAGCTAGGCGGGAGATATACTAGTAATAGGGGACTATCCTCGTTACCTCCCTACGCGGCTAACTACGACTTAGGGTTTATTAGTTTAAATAAGACCCCCCTAGCGTTTTAAGCGTCCTTATTATTATTATTAGAGTCTTTAGTATAGTTATAGCTAGGAAAAGGCGATAACTTAGTATTATAAGCAGTAGCGTATATCTTAGGGCCTAAGGTATTAATAGCAAGCTGCTTAATAATAAGGCTAGGATACTTATATAAAATTAGTCTAATACTCTTTACGAAATATTGCAAAAATTATTCTAAAATTACGATTTAATTAGCTAGAATTCTGCTTATTCTAACAAGTACGCAGAGAAGGACCTAGAGCAATATTATTATTATTATTATCGTTACTACTAACGACTATTATCTCTCTTATTAGGGTATTTTTGCCTAAAGGCCTACCTTTTCTACTGCCCTGCCTACTCCTATGCCCCCTCCCCTTGCCCCTACCCCTGCGTTTCTTTGCTAGCTTTAGTAGTATTTCTAGAATATTTTATTAGCCTTATATAACAATTTTAGGAAAGTACTACTGCTATTTTTATTTAAGTTATTTGCACTTACTCTTAATAGTAATAATAATACTATACTACTTTATTAAAAGTATAAAAGAAAAAAGAAAGGAAGAAGTATAAGAGGAAAAAAGGGAATAAATTTATTTCGCAGGGTAAGTTATATATACGCGTATAAAAAGCGCGAAATATAGTAAGTATATACTATAACCCTACTACTCTATAAAAAACCGTTTCCTTTACCCTTTTTCTTTTACTATATTCTTCTTTATATACTCGTTTATTTATTTCCTATATAATTTCTTCCTTTCTATCTTTCCTATATACTGTTTTTTTATTACCTTTCTTTTTCTTATTTATTTCTTTTCCCTATAACCCCTACGACGATTTAATAATAAAAAGAGGACTGCTAGTATATAAATATAACTATATATAATATAAATTATTTATACGTCTTAACGCGTATCTGCCCCTAAAGGAAATAACTAAGGATAGGTATATATAGATAAAGCATTTAATTATATTATAAGGCTATATTTAAGCAGTGCTTATAGTATAATCGGATCGAACTTAGTCTAAGATTAGAAGCGGATTATAGGGAGATTAGGAAGATAAAGCAGAAGAAGAGGATTAGGATTAGGGAAATATATATATAAACTCTGCTATCCTCCCTTATAGAAAAGAGAGGAGAGATAGATATAAGCAGATATTAATAGATTAAGGACCCGAGCTAACTTAAGCAGAGTCCTCTCTTATATTATACTAATATATGTTAATGCCCTACCTATAATAGTATTTAGCTATATAGCCGAACTAGAAATATTAATAGTATTATTTAGGGTAGATAGTATCCTTATAGGGTTTATAGTAAATAATCTCGGCGTTAATAATTAACCTATTTGCATAGAGTCGATTAGTATTAGTGTATAAATATAACTACGCACGATACGAATCGTCTACGCGTTTTAACGCGTGTCTGCCCCTAAAGGAAATAACTAGGGATAGGTACGCATAGACGAAGCATTTAATTATATAACGGGGCTATATTTAGGCAGTGCTTAAAGCATAATCGGATCGAACTTAGTTTAAGATTAGAAGCGGATTATAGGGAGATTAGGAAGATAAAGCAGAAGAAGAGGATTAGGATTAGGGAAATATATATATAAACTCTGCCTTCTTCCCTTATAGAAGAAGGAAGAGATAGATATAAGCAGATATTAATAGATTAAGGACCTAAGCTAACTTAAGCAGAGTCCTTTTTTATATTATACTAATATATATTAATGCCCTACTTATACTAATTAGTATTACTATTAGCTATTAATACGAGTCCTATATCTAATAAAATGCAGATTAGCTAGGATATAGATACCCGAACTTAAGCTAGGAAATAACCTTTACCCTAGGAAGGAACGGACTCCTAGAGTTCGCGGTTTTAATTTCTTATAGTACTAGATAGTATAATAGCTGCTCGGAAGACTAAATCGACCTCGAATAATAATAGGATCCTTAGGAAGGAATAGACTCTTATAGCCCGCGGTTTTAATCTCTTAAGGACCCCGACTTATACCTAGAACGTTTAGGAATAACTAAATTAACCTCGAATAATAATAAGATCCTTAGGAAGGAACGGACTTTTATAGCCTGCGGTTTTAATCTTTTAAGGACCTTGACTTATCCCTAGAACGTTTAGGATAATAATCGAGATACCTAGAGGGATTTATTTCTTTATCTAGGGAAACCTTCTCGATTATTCTTTTACTTTTATTTTTTACTCTTTACGACTTTTAGAATACTTTTTTTTAATACCGACCTAAAATTAGATAGATATTGCCTCTATACTATATTTATTTTCTTTTTATTTCGAAGGGACTATATTTTTATATCCTAAATATTTTTATATAGATGCATAATTATAATATACTTATTATATTTAGGAAGCAAGAATCTCTTTTATTAATTTAGCCTAGGCAAACTAGCAAATAAAAATTATCTGCCTAGCTAAATCTATCTAAAATTTTTATTACGCCTAGCTATGCTTAAAATTATTTTTGCCTAGCTTTGCTTGCTTAATTTTTTTTTTTTGCCCCTAGCTAAATTTCCCTGCTAATTTTGCCCCTAGGAGCCTAGCTAGCAAACTACGTTATAGGATTATTTTTTCGTTCTAAACTTCTAGCAGGCTTATATAGCTATACGAGCTAAATTAGTATACTCCCCCTTCTAAAACTCGTCGAAAGGGTAGTTTATCTAGATAAACGCTACTAGAGCCTGTATAGCGCGCCTAGCTTTAGGTACTAACTTTGCATCTAATATTAGCTAAGAATTATCTCGATATTAGAAGGGGATACTTATAATCTCGTACCTTAACCCTTACGACGAGTAGCAGAAGCAACTCTTTACTATAGCCGAGTCCTATTCCTAATAGGCGTTAGTCGTAAGCAGCTACTAAGCTAGATAGGAGATATACTAGTAATAAGGGACTATCCTTATTACCTCCTTACGCGGCCGACTATAACTTAGGGTTTAGGGATTTTAATAAGACCTGCCTAGCGTTTTAGGAGTCTTTATTATTATTATTAGCGTTTTAGGCATAGTTATAGCTAAGAAAAGGCGATAACTTAGTATTATTAGCAGCGGTATATATCTAGGAGCCCGAGGTATTAATAGCAAGCTGCTTAATAATAAGGCTAGGATACCTATATAAAATTAGTCTAATACTCTTATAAAATATTGCAAAATCGCGAGTAAATCGACTAAAATTCTGCTTATTTTACTATATACGCAGAGGAGGAACTAGAGCAATATCGCTATTATTATTATTATTACTGCTTACGGCTATCGTCTCTCTAGTTAAAGTATCCTCGCCCGACCTACCCTCCCTACTCCCCCGCCTAGCCCTATAGCCCCTCCCCCTGCCCCTACCCCTACGCTTTTTAGCTAGCTTTAGTAGTATTTCTAGAATATTTTATTAGCCTTGCGTAACGATTTTAGAAGGTATTACTGCTATTTCTATTAGAGTTTAGTTATACTTACTATCGATAGTAATAATAATACTATGCAATATTATTAGGAGTATAGAAGGAAGAAGAAAAGAAGAAGTATAAGAGGAAGAGAGGGAACGAATTTATTTCGCAGGGTAAGTTATATATACGCGTACGAAAAAACGCGAAATACAGTAAGTATGCACTATAACCCTACTACCCTATAGAAAACCGTTTCTTTTACCCTTTTTCTTTTACTATATTCTTCTTTATATACTTATTTATTTATTTTCTATATTATTTCTTCCTTTCTGCCTTTCCTATATACTGTTTTCTTTATTACCTTTCTTCTTCTTATTTATTTCTTTCCCCTATAATAATTCGATAATAAAAAGAGGACTACTAGTATATAAATATAACTACGTATAATACGAATTATTTACGCGTCTTAACGCGTATCTACCCCTAAAGGAAATAACTAGGGATAGGTACGCATAGATAAAGCATTTAATTATATAACGGGGCTATATTTAGGCAGTGCTCGAAGCATAATCGGATCGAACTTAGTCTAAGATTAGAAGCGGATTATAGGGAGATTAGGAAGATAAAGCAGAAAAAGAGGATTAGGATTAGGGAAATATATATATAAACTCTGCCTTCTTCCCTTATAGAAGAAGGAAGAGATAGATATAAGCAGATATTAATAGATTAAGGACCCGAGCTAACTTAAGCAGAGTCCTCTCTTGTGTTATACTAATATATATTAATGCCCTACCTATAATTAGTAACGCTGCTAATACTAAGGATAAGGCAGGTCCGAGGCGCAACCCCCTAGGGTCTTTTATAGGGCTTAATAGCCTAAGCTCGAATAACGTTAATTTTATTAATATCCTTAATGCCTTAAAGCAACTTATCTCTATTTTAGAGGGCAGCTATAGTATAGATACCCTTAGCAATTATAGCGTATAAGCGTTAGGTAAGCACTGCTTCCTCGCTAAAAGCCGCCTAAATCTATCCTTTAGGATAGGCGTATAATATCTTATTAGGGTCGAAAGTAAGCATAATATCGCTGCTTAATAGGCGCCTAGTAGTAACTATAGCAGGGTTTCTTATAGTAGAATTAGCTTTAGTAATAATCTCGATAGGAGTAAGGGAGGGTATCCCCTTAGCGACTAGGATGCCCTAAACCGAGATAAGCATCTCGCGTTCCTATCAAGCTAGTACTAGTCGGATAAGGGGTAGTCCTAAAGTTAGCGCAGTAGTAAGGGCAGCGAGCATAGCAGCCTAGGACGGTTTCGACCCGGATATATAGGGTTATAGGGCCTTCTATACGGCCGATTTAACGGATTTCTGGATTATATAAGTAATAGTAGCAGGAAGGGAGGTCTCGTCCGTCTTAGTTATAGTAGGGGCGCGCTTTTAAAGCTTCTTCTATACTATATCTATAATAGCCTATATAGCCCTGAAATTTTCGTATAAGACTACCCTAGTAAGACTATTAAAAGCGTCTTTTATAATAAGATTAGTTAGCGCTCGCAATATCTCTATAAATAGGTCCTTATTAGGTGTATTAATAATATTAAATTAGCTAGCACCTATTTATAGGTGCTATTATAACTGCGCAATCCCCTTAGGACCCCTATTAATTACTATTAGGACCCCGATAGTATCTCCGGGGGCCCTATCTAGGGGCGCTGCGGACGGCGCTATGCTAAACGAGAAGGAGAGAAGGGGAACTAAATATAAAGACTTGCAGTCGCAAGTAGAGATTATAGCAAGCGTTTCATTGTTGCTATAGCAAATATTGTTATAGATTGTCTTAAATAAGTAGCTATTATACTAGTACTATATAGATTTCGACTACTAGACGAAATTAAGTTAAAGCCCTATAGAAAATAATACTATATCTTATAGTTAATAAAGCGTCTACTAGCACTAATTCTATTAAATTTAGCAAAGGATAGAATATACTAATACTTAGTAATATAACTATTAAAACTCTATTTGGAAATATTACTTTTTACGTTCTTACTTTGCTTACCCTTTTTCTTCCTTCCTTAGCAGATATAGATTACTTAAAGATTTTCTTTTAGAATATAATAAATAAGCTTATTAGCTAAGATAAAGTACTACTAGTTATTCGTAAATAAAAGCACTCTTAGTTCTTCTTTTAACTAAAAAACGCAGCGATTTTATTCCTAACTAAGTCCGAAATTTAGATAATCTACTATTAGTTTAGATATCCTATAGTATAACGACTATATTAACTCCTATCTAGAGCTAGATATAAAATACCTATAGCTACTTTTAAAAATATTTCGAAGTTCTGCTAATATTATTAGTTATATAGCAAGGCATTTAGCCGATTTAAGTTTACGCTTTATAATAATAAGGAATTTAATTTTAAGATTATTATAAACGTTATATACCTAAGTAGTAAACTAGTTCTTTACGTTATTAATACTATAATATCTTTTTAGGCTGCTTAATTCCTGCAATCGATATTTACTAAGGATACCTAGGAAGCCTTAAGAACGATATAGATTAATACGTACTTAGGGCCCCTAGATTCGCTTTAGTATAATATAGGAACGAATTTTTTATCTAAGGAATTCTATACTAAATTAAGCTAAATAGGAATTACCTGCTAGCAAGTGCTAGTAGAAGCGTATTAGTCTGTTAGGAAGGTTAAAAAATACTATACCCTTTTTTACTAGGCATATAAGATCCTTAGCACTAAAATTAGAGCAATAATAGGATAAGATATAATCCTCTAAATAGTAGTAAAAGCCGTTAATAATACTACTAGCCTAGATAGACTAGTTTTAACTCTCCTTATTTTTAGAGCGTATCTATAGATTAATTAGGATTCTCCCTTATTAAAAACTACTTAAGATTAGGCTAAAGCTATTTAAAAAGCAATAATAAGTCTTCGAGAACTTATAATATCTCGATATCTAAAAGAGGCGCTATTTACTAGAAATAGCCTAGATATAATAACGCTCTTTTAACTTATATTGTAAAGCTAGGTTAAAGTTTAGAGAGAAGAGGATAGCTAGACTAGTCTTTTTACCCTTAAGGCTATTAATAGCTATAATATTACGATTTAGGCGCTAGCAGGTCTCTAGGTATTTTAGTTAATATATATATAGCCTTATTTTTTATAAGATCCCTAACTAAAGGCTAGCTAGGAATAGGATAAAATTAACCTAAAACCTGCGTATTAATAGACTAGGTTTTTATATCGTCTAGAAGTATAAATACTATAATTACTAAAGACCTCGACTTAATTTATATCTAAGAAAGAATAAGACGACTTTGCGCTTTTGCTTTATTTTCGTATAGAAGGCAAGATTATAACCCCTAGACCCCTATTTAAAGTATTAGACTAAAAGGAGATTATAGACCTTATAGGCTAAGGTATTTTCTCTTTTAAATAGTTTAATCCCGCCTAGTATAAAGGAGTTCGGATTTTTTATACCTAACTTATCTATAAAGTTAAGAATAAAATAACTAATCGCTTATACGAAAAATTAAGACTTATTATTATAGGATATAATAATAATAGTAAGAAGGAGATCCTAACCTAGTCTTTAATAATCTAATAAGTTAGCTAATAATTGCTTTTAGCTCTAGCTCTAATATATATCGATTAGGGGATAAAGTTATGCCTTTGCGATATTACCTAAGCATATCTATAATCCTAATTTATACTTAAATAAATAATCCTTATAAGCCTTCTAAAAGAACTCTAGGATAAGTACTCTTCTTAAAAAACTATCTAAGTTATAAAGCCGTTATATAGTATTATAGAGTCTAGCGTTTACTAGTTCTAGACTTATTGCGAGTATTATATTTAATGGCTTTATATATAACCCTTTATATTCGATAACTGCCTTCTCCTCTTATATTCTAGCTATACGTATTTTAGTCTTATTAGGATGTAAACTAATAATATAATTATTCTCGGTATTAATTCTTTCTATAATCGAGAAAAGGCTAAGCTAAATTCCGCCTAAATTCTTCGCTTTAAACCCCAGGTAGACTTAGCCCTAGGCAGCGTTATAGATTTTAATAGTTTATAGTTATATCTTAAGTCGAATTTACTAGCAATTTAATAGAAGGGCTAGGCTACTAAGATTAAGATAATTAATTATTCCTAATTAGATTTTGCCTAATACTACCTTAAATAATATACGCGTAAAGGCTATATTACGTCTATATACTACTAGAGGCTGCGTTTAATCTATTTATTACTGCCTAGTAATACTAACCTACTATAGAAGACTGCTAGAGATTAAATAAACGACTATAATAGTAAAAGAATAATTAGCAGCAAGGACTAAAATATATCCTCTTTAATCTTTTAGCACTAAAATTATTTATTTTTATAGATAGATTACTTATAAATAATAATAACTTATCCTTATAGATTAGATATATTATTATCCTAGGCAATAAAAATAGGATAGTAAATAAGTTTATAATAAAAGGAAATATTATTTACTAGAGTTCTATAAAATGCAAGAGGATTACCTAGAGTATCCTCGCCTTAGAAATATATAGTATATTATTAGGATTTAATATTAGAATCTCTCTAGTAATAATACTAAATTGCATTATAGCTAAGCTAGGATTAGCCTAAGTTCCTATTATATTATATACGGATTTATTCTTGCTTTACGAGTGCTTTATTAAGATTAGAATAATAAAAGAAAAACGACTTATAATTAATATTATATCTATCTAAGAGTTATATAAGGGGCGAGAAATTAATAAGATCTAATAGATTATAGGAAAGGATAATCCTGCTAATACTATAATAAAAGCAACCCTAAATAAAACGCTAGAACGTTTTATTAATATAAATAAGGCTATAATCTCTTTAGAGGGATTTATAATAAGAAAGGAGATAAACTAGCATAATATTAAATTAAATATAAATAAAAATCGATTTAATAAAGAAAGAACTGCTAGTATATATTCGTTAGAGTTAGGGATATATTACGGAATACGGAATAACCTGTTTCTATATAAGCCCCTTTTCTATAACTAAGTCAGTAATAGTCCTAGTTATAATGCATATAAAACCCCTTTCTGCTTAATATTTAATATTATCCCTATTATAGTATATATTACCCCTCTCTATATAAGTATTATACCCCTTAAGATAAAAGATAGGGGCATAATAGAGGCAGTATAATAAGGGAAGTAGATTATCCCTAAACTTAGTATAATAAGTATACGATATTATAATAAGTTTATACTAAGATCGTAGCAATAATAGTTAAGAGGAGAAAGGAGGTAGCTATATATTTAGATTATACGGAGTTTAGGATAATTATATATTATTTCTAGTTTAACCTAGATGCCTTTAAAATTATATATATATTTCGTCTTCCTCTTTAATAGAGGAAAAGAGAAAAGGAGATATAAGCAGATATTAATAAATTAAGGACCCGAGCTAACTTAAGCAGAGTCTTTTCTTATATTATACTAATATATATTAATGCCCTACCTATACTTCTAATAGATAGCTAAGTATTAAGCGGCCTTTAATTGCCTTAAGGCTGCTTTTATTACTTACCCTATCCTAGTATAGTAGGATCCTTGCTAGCTAACAGTTATTAAAACGGATTGCTCTAGTTAGGCGCTCGGGGGTTGCTTATTGCAGATAAGGAAGGATAAAATCCTCCGCCCTATTGCGTACTTTTCCTAAAAGCTCTAGCCTATAGAGAGGAATTATACTATCTATAATAAGGAGCTTCTTGCTATTATTACCTGCTTAAAAGCATAGTTAGCTAAGCTATATAGTATTGCCGAACTTTTTATAATCCTTATAGACTATAAGGCCCTTAAGCATTTTACTACCCCTAATATAGGTAGGGCATTAACATATATTAGTATAATACAAGAGAGGACTCTGCTTAAGTTAGCTTAGGTCCTTAATCTATTAATATCTGCTTATATCTATCTCTCCTCTTCCTCTATTAGAGAGGAAGACGAAATATATATAAAGTCTTAAAGGGATCTAGGTTAAACTAGAGGCAATACATAATTATCCTAAACTCTATATAATCCGAATATATAGCCGCCCCCTTTCTCCTTTAAACTATTATCGCTATAATCTTAGCATAAACTTATTACGATTTTATATACTTATTATGCTAAGTTTAGGGGTAATCTACTTCCCCTTCTATACTGCCCCTATTATACTCCTATCTCCTATCTAAAGGGGCATAATACTTATATAAAAAGGGGTAATATATACTATAACGGGGATAATATTAAATATCTAGCAGAAAGGGGTTTATATATATTATAACTATAACTATTGCCGAGTTAGTAGTAAGAAAGGGGCTTATACGGAAATAGGTTATTCCGTATTCTATAGTTACGTCCCTAATTCTAACGAATATATACTAGCAGTTCTTTTTTTATCGAATCGATTTTTATTCGGATTCGATCTAATATCGTGCTAGTTTATCTCCTTCCTCGTTACAAATCCTTCTAGCGAGATAGTAGCCTTATTTATATCGATAAGACGTTCTAGCGTCTTATTCAGGGTTGCTTTTATTATAGTATTAGCGGGATTATCTTTTCCTGCAATCTATTAGATTTTATTAATCTCTTGCCCCTTATATAACTCTTAGATAGATATAATATCGATTATAAGTCGTTTTTCTTTTATTATTCTAAGCTTAATAAGGCACTTATAGAGCGAGAAAGAATCCGTGTATAATATAATAAGAACTCGGGCTAATCCTAGCTTAGCTATAATGCGATTTAGAGTTATTGCTAGGGAGATTTTAATATCGAATCCTAATAATATACTATATATTTCTAAGGCGAGGATACTCTAGGTAATCCTCTTATATTTCGTAGAACTCTAATAGTCGACGTTTCCTTTTATAACGAACTTATTTATTATCCTATTTTTATTAGCTAGGATAATAATATATCTAATTTGCGAGGATAAGTCGTTATTATTTATAAGTAATCTATCCGTAAAAATAAATAATTTAAGTACTAAAAGGTTAAGTAGGATATATATTAATCCGCGCTACTAATTATCCTTTTGCTATTATAGCCGCTTATTAATCCTCTAGTAGTCTTCCTTAGAAGGTTAGTATTGCCAGGCGGCAATAAACAGGTCGAATATAGCCTCTAGTTAGCAAACGGACGCGATATAGCCTCCTCGCGTACGTTATTCGAGGTAGCTTTAAGCAAAATTAGGCTAGGAGCAGTTAATAACTTTAATCTTAGCAGCCTAGCCTTTTTATCGAATCGCTAGCGAATTCGATATAAGATATAGCTAGGAACTATTAAAATCCGTTATACTGCTAGGGGTTAAGTTTACCTAGGGTTTAGAGCGAATTTAGAGGGAATTTAGTTCGGCCTCCTTATGCTTATAGAAAGAATTAGTACTAAGGATAATCGTATTATTAGTTTGCATCCTAATAAGACTAAAATAAGTGCGACTAGAATATAATAGGAGAAGGCAGTTATTAAACGTAGAGGGTTATATATAAAGCTATTAAATATAGTACTCGAAATAGGTCTAAAACTAGTAAACTCCGGATTCTGCAATACTATATAATGTTACGCGCCGCACAAATACTAACCCTTCAGGCCACGTAGCCACAGTCACGAGGGCACCAACCATTTAATTATAGCCCTAACAGACCCTGGATCACGTATAGCCGTGTATATAGTCTTTCTTAGTGCGCATAGCTTTATGCCCCCTTTTTTCCTCTTTTCTCTTTATCTTAGAATCTTTGTTTATAGTGCCTATAATATATTTACTTATTATTCTAAGGCCGTAATACTATTCTAAGATTAATATATCGCTAATAAGCGGTTTATAAATACGTATTAGCCTTACGTCCCGTACGAAGACGCAAAATACCCGTATAACACGACCTAAGACTAAGACCACGACTTTCCGTTGCTAAGACAGGCAGCCGAGACCCTAGAAGACTCCTAGACCTTTTAAACTATTTAATTAGGCTCTAGGGAATAAGACCCAAGACTTAGACCCGCTTCCCGATATATATCCAGAAGCCAAGACCAGACCTTTCCTCGACGCTCTGCAAGACTAGCCTCGAGAGAATTAGAATACGACCCCTAAGACCAAGATTATAATATTAAGGACGAAGACTATTTAATTATAGCTTCTTCCTTAATAACCCCGACTAACTAGGACCTATAGTCCTAGTTAGCGGCTCTCTAGCGGCAGATTGCTAACTTGCAGAGCTAATAGACCCCTAAGCCCGCCCGCTATAGAGAAGCCTCGATAGCTTTTGCGGATCGATCTACTGCTTTTATCCCCTCTAGAAAGGCCGCATAGCCTATCTTCGCCGCTATCGGATAATAGAACCCGGCTTACTCTAACTCGGCTAAGACTCGCTATAAGGATATTAGAACGTTCTCTAGAAAGAAAGGCGAGTTTAGCGCCTTTCTAACTAACTTAAAAGATAAGATAAGAACTAATAAGGCTACCTTTCGGGATAAGGAAGACAGGATAGGCTTTTTGTTTCGCTCCCTCGAGGGCAAGGCCCGCAAGACCCTCGAGACCTGGTACGACTCTATAGAACGACCCTTCTCTAGACTAGCCGAGATAATTTAGTATCTCGAGTCCGCCTATAGCAATCCGAATAAGTTCGCAGAGGCCGCTAATTACCTCCGCCGTTTAAACTTCTCGATCTCTAGCAAATAGGAGATCTAGGAATTTATCGCGGAATTCGATAACCTGGCCGCTAAGACCTGTATACTATTTAATTAAATAAAGTATACGCTTTAGGACTACCTTCCAACTAACCTAGACTCTAGCCTATTAACTAAGACTAAGGACGATAGCCTCTTTTATAAAGACTTTTGCGGCTACGTTAAGGACTCGGTCTACTGCTAAAAGAGAGATGCCGTCTAATAGGAGACCTAGCGAGCAAGTAGTCGTACTCCCCGCTATAAAGATAAGCCGGCAGGGGAAAATAAGAAGACCCCGACGATAATATCTAAGGAAAAAGGCAAGGCTCTCTCCGAGGATAAAAAGAAGGTCTACTAGGATAACGGCACGTGCTTTATCTATAGAAAGAAGGGCTATATAGCTAAAGATTGCTCCGACCAAGCCCGGATCTCGGGTTTAAGGAGGACGCTAACGCCGCTACCGACTACCTCTAAAGACTCGGATTCGGGAAAAGAGTAGGACTATTATAAGGCTCCTTAATAGTCCTAAAGGTCTTACGTATAGAGAAGAAGGTAGGAGAGTCGTTTACCGTTAATAGTTAAGTTTAAATTAATAGAATCGCTTTTTAAGCCTTATCTCTCTATAATACTAGAGCAGATGCCCGTCTCCTCGTTAGTCGCTAATTCGCTAAGCAGGCCGTTAAACGCCTCGATGCCGAACTCGTCCTAGTTAGTCCAGTCCCCCTAGTCGATTTCCAAGGCCGCCTAGCTAGTTCCGTACGTAAGCAGTTAATTGCAACCCTTATAATCGATAGCTAGTCCTTTCCCTAGGAGACCTTCTAAGTTACTAATTATGCCTAGGATCTTTTTATTAGCCTGCACTAGCTAGCCGAAAAGAAACTACTACTCGACTATGCCGCTCGAAAGCTTATCTAGCCTAACGACCTCCCCGCCCTCGCTAAGTACTCCCTCTCGATCCTTTTGCCTAAGACGCCTTTACTTAATAGGCAGATCGACCTGGCCGTTTAGGCTAACGCGGAACGCCGGAACTAATTAATTAAAGCAGACGAGAAGAAGTATAAGATCCTCTAACGCTTATAGAAGAATAATAACTTTATATAGCCCGCAAAGAAAAAGAAGCTAGCCTAGACCCCGACCTAGACTAAGACCCTTAACCCGACTAACCCCTAGGAAGACGACTAGGACTACCGAGACCAATTAATCCGAGCAGTCTAAGAGGATCCCCGACGGACACGATAGGAGGAATTAACTCCCTTAATGCCGACCTAGCCTATACCCTTAGAAGACGACCCCGACCTGCCCGAGGTCTCGATTGCGAAGCTTAGTCCCGCGAGTCGCATATATTAAGGCCAAGAGATCCTATTCCTAGCAGGAGAAGACCCCGATTAGGTTGCCCTAGTCCGCAGCCTGATTCCGCAGCCCCTTACGCATATAGAAGGCTTCTTTAGCAAGAAGGAAGCATATACTCTTGCGAGTCCCCGTCCTAGTTACGATATTACGCTAGAACTTAAGAAACCCCTCTACCTAGCTAGTCCCCCGTTTTATCGCACTCCGATTAAATACTTGCTATTAGAGAAAAAGACTATAGATTATCTGCTCGAGATAGGTTTTATTAAGCCTAACGCTAGCCCGCATGCCGCCTCTATCCTATTCGCGCTAAAGCCGTACTTTACGGCCCGACGTTTCTATATCGACTACTATTAGATAAACGACTACCTAAAGAGTCGTATTTTACCCGCCCCCTCTCTTAATAGTACTGCTTTTAACTGCCGATCCGCGAAACGCTTCTCTAAAATCGACGTTATCTAGGCATTCTACCGCCTCCGTCTCGACCTGGCCTCTAAATACCTAATAGCATTCCGTACTAGGTTTAGTATATTCCGTTAGTTAGTCCTTCCGTTCGGATTAAAGGTCGGCCCTGCTTAGTTCTAGAACTTTATTAATGCCTAACTCTACGACCTCCTCGATCGATATGCTAGTGTATACGCAGATAACGTCCTAATCTATACGGATAATAATAACGAGGAAGACTATTAGATCGAATGCTATAAGGTTATCTAGCGCCTTTATTAGGCTAATCTATAGGGTAATATTAAAAAGTCTCGGTTTAACGTTACTAAGGTTAACTACCTTGGCGTAATGCTATACGCTGGCATAGGACTTAGTATCGACCCCCGCAAGGTATAGGCTATTACGGATTAGAAGTTCGAAGACCTTAGAGACTATAAAGCTATACGCTCTTTCGTAGGTCTTTGCAACTTTATCCGGATTTTCTGCTATTACGCTAGTACGACCGCTAAACCCTTAAACCGACTGCTTAGGAAGGACACGCCCTTTAAACTTAGATTAGAATAGCGCGAAGTATTTAATTAAATAAAGAAGCTTGCAACTAAAGCTCCCGTCCTCGCCTTCTTCCGTCCTAAACTAATAACCCGACTTAAGACTAACGCCTCCCGGAACGCAACCGCTAGTATATTATAGCAATAATAGACCGACTCGACCTAGAAGCCTATAGGCTTCTTCTCTAAGACTATATCCCCTGCTAAACACGCCTATCCGATCTAAGACTATAAGCTCCTCGCTATTATCTAGAGCCTCGAATACTTCTACCTAGAACTCCTTAGTTAGAAATTCGATATCGTTACGGACTATAAGGCCCTAGTATACTTCTTAATAAAGAGGTTGCTCTCGGTCTAATAAGTCTATTAGTCCGACTTCCTAGCTTAATTCGATATCTGTTTCCTCTATCGCCCTAGCCGACTAAATATAGCTGCAGATACTCTCTCGCGCAAGATAGTCGAACACCCTATAGTTAAAGCTAGAGAAAAGGAAGAACGGATAAGCTAATTAATTAAGCTAGAGTCTCTCGGTTTCGACCTCCTAGAGGTTACCCTAATAATCGCCCCGATTCGTCTACCTAATACCGCGACCCCCTATAGTGCTAACCTCGCTACGCTTATTTAAGAAGAAAACGCGATTTAAGAACTCGGCTACTATAGCAAGCATTTAATCGTCCTAGAATAGACTGCTAATAGACGACTATTCCTCTGCATAGCCCTAATTCGCAAAGCCTACGAACCTCCGATCTTCGCTTATAGAGGCTAAAACAAGACGATTAAGGTACTATAATAGGACTACTACTAGCCCTAGATAAAGCAGGACGTCTAGAGGTATATCCGCAACTACTACGACTATCGCAGAAATAAGACCCCCTATAATAAGACCCCCGGACTCCTATACCCTCTGCTAGTACCGACCGCTATTTAGGAGCACGTTGCTTGCAACGGAAAGACTATGCCTATAGACCGCTACGGATACGATTACGTCTAGACCTTTATCTACAAGCTTAGCCGGATTATTACTACGTTGCCTAGAAAGAAGAATAATACCTCGGAGACCCTTGCTAGCTATTACTTCCAGCACCTGTACTGCTTCTTCGGCCTGCCGACTGCTTAGATTACGGATAATGCTAGTCCTTTTATCTTATTATTCCTAAAGAAAATTAACGACCTTACTAGCATAAAGCATTGCTACGGTAGCGCCCTCTACCTATAGATACAAGGCAGCGTCGAGGTTACGAACTAGTATTTAGATTAGAGGCTACGCTTCTATATCGATAAGTATTAAGACGACTAGAGCGATTATTTGCTAGCGCTAGACTTTGCGCATAACTCTTCCTAGCACGCTTCGATTAGTATAGCCCCCTTAATAGTAGTACTTAGCAGAGACGTTAGAAACCCTCTCTCTCTGCCTCGATTAAATAGTTCTTCGACCCCCGATAATTCTATAGACCCTGCCTATATCGCCTCCCGCCTCGTAGCTCGAGCATAGGAGGTGCAGCAATAGGCTTATAACGCTGCAGCCCGAACCTAGGCTTAGCAAAAACAATAGGCTAATAAGAAGAAACGTCCCGTAGACTTTACTATTAGGGATAAAGTCTTCCTATAATAGAAGGGATTTAGCATAGTCGCCCTAACGACTTATCTCGACGCCTAGTAGTCCGGTCTATTTATAATTACTGCTAAAAAAGGCTTTAGCTATATTCTCGACCTGCCGGATAGCTATAAGATAACTAACTTATTCTACGCCGACCGGCTCCGCAAGGCCCTAGACGACCTATTGCCTAATTAAATAGTTCCGCCTCCTAAACCTAAAGAAGTCTATAGTATACCCGAGTAGGAAGTCGATTACGTTCTCTATTCTCGTCTTATAGGGAGGAACCGGCGTCTAGAGTATTAGGTATAATAGCAGGGCTATAATCCCGACAATACGTAGTATCCCGCGCGAAATTTTAAGAACGCGCCTATCGCCTTGCAAGAGTACTATAACCGTTACGTTAATGCCCCCGGGCCCCCTGTAAATTTAATTAAGTAGTTAGCAGTAGCCGCGGCCGATAAACTATATAACAATAACGACGACGATAACCGTGCAACGATAACTGCAGCAGCTCCCCGCGTCCGGCGACACCCGCCTTAATAGGCATATTAAGGCCTTATTCGGGGGGTAGTATTACGCGCCGCACAAATACTAACCCTTTAGGCCACGTAGCTATAGTCACGAGGGCACTAACTATTTGATTATAGCCCTAACAGACCCTGGATTACGTGTAGCCGTGTATATAGTCTTTCTTAGTGCGTATAGCTTTATGCCCCCTTTTTTCCTCTTTTCTCTTTATCTTAGAATCTTTATTTATAGTGCCTATAATACATTTACTTGTTATTCCAAGGCCGTAACATATAATAGCTTAATAATACGGATAATTATCTAAAGAGGGTACTTATCCTAGAGTTCTTTTAAAAGGCTAGCAAGGATTATTTATTTAAGTATTAATTAGGATTATAGGTAAGCCTAGGTAATATTGCAAAGGCATAACTTTATCTTTTAAGCAATATATATAGGAGCTAGAGCTAAAAGCAATCGTTAGCTAACCCTTTAGATTATAGGAGATTAGGTTAGGATCTCCTTCTTCCTATTATTATTATATCCTGTAATAATTAATCGTGATTTTTCGTATAGGTAATCGGTTATTTTATCCTTAACTTTGCGTATAAGTCGGGCGCGAAAAATCTAAACTCCTTTATACTAGGCGGGATTAAACTATTCGAAAGAGAAAACACCTCGGCCTATAAGGTCTATAATCTCCTTTTAGTCTAATGCTTTAAATAGGGGTCTAGGGGTTATAATCCTGCCTTCTATACGGAAATAAAGAGAGAGCGCGAAGTCGTCCTATTTTTTCTTAGATATAAATTAGGTTAAGGTCTTTAGTAATTATAGCAGTTAAACCTCTAAACGCTATAAGAACTAGGTCTATTTTCGGGCAGGTTTTAGGTTATTTTTATCCTATTCCTAGGCATCCTATAGTTAGGGATTATCTAAAAAGTAAGGCTATATATATATTAACCAAAAGACCTAGAGACTAGTCGGGGACTAAATCGTTATATTATGGCCGTCGATAGCCTCGAGGGTAAAAGAACTAGTCTAGCCGTCCTTTTCTCTCTAAACCTTAACCTAGCTTTGCAATAGGAGTTAAAAGAGCGTTATTATATTAGGGCTATTCCTAGTAGATAGCGCCTCTTTTAGTTATCGGGATGCTATAATTTCTTAAAGATTTATTATTGCTTTCTAAACGGCTTTAGCCTATTCTCGAGTAGTTTTCGATAGTAGAGAATCCTAAGTAATCTTTAAATATGCACTAAAAATAAGCAAAGTTAGAACTAATCTATCCGGGCTAGTAGTATTATTTATAGCCTTAACTGCTATCTAGAGAACTGCATCTCGTCCTATTATTACTCCGATTTTAGTGCTTAGGATCTTATATACCTGGCGGAGGGGGGTATAGTATCTTTTAACTTTCCTTACGGACTAGTACGCTTCTACTAGTACTTGCTAGCAGGTAATTCCTATTTATCTAGATTTATTCTAGAATTCCTTAGATAAAAAATTCGTGCCTATATTATATCTAAGCGAATCTAGGGGTCCTAAGTATATATCGATCTATATTATTCCTAATGCTTCCTAGGTATCCTTCGTAAATATAGAACGCAGGAATCGTATAGCCTAAAAAGATATTATAGTATCGATAATATAAAGAACTAGTTTTCTACTTAGGTATATAATATCTATAATAATCTCGAAATTAAACTCTTTATTATTATAAAGCGTAAACTTAAATTAGCTAGGTGCCTTGCTATATAACTAATAATATTAGCAGAACTTCGAAATGCTTTTTAGAGTAGTTATTAGTATTTTATATCCGGCTCTAGATAGAAGTTAGTATAAATATCGTGCTATAGGGTGTCTAAATCGGCAGTAGATTATCCGGATTTTAGATTTAGTTAGGAATAAAATCGCAGCGTCTTCTAGTTAAAGGAAGAACTAAGGGTGCCCCTATTTGCAAACAACTAGCAGCGTTTTATCCTAGCTAATAAGCTTATTTATTATATTCCGGAAGAAAATCTTTAAGCGATCTATATCTGCTAAAAAAAGAAGAAAAAGGGTAGGCAAAGTAAGAATATAAAAAGTAATATTGCTAAACGGAGTTTTAATAGTTATATTACTAAGTATAAGTATACTTTATCCTTTGCCGAATTTAATAGAATTAGTACTAGTAAATGCCTTATTAACTATAAGATACGGTATTATTTTCTATAGGGCTTTAACCTAATTTCGTCTAGTAGTCGAAATCTATATAGTACTAGTATTAATTATAATTCCCTAAAAAGACTATTAGGAATATCGGTCCTCGAGAAGAAATTGCAAAGCTAGTACGGGTTTTATTATATCTAATTTCGGGTCGTATCTAGTAAAAAGGTATATAAATACTAACGTAAAAAGGAACTAAGATACTTCCTATTGCCTTAAGATATCCTTAGGGTTATTATTAATTACGTGCTATTCTTTATTATATAGCTTAAGTCCTTCGAATGCTATAATATAGGCCGTAAAGTCCTAAGGGCTATTATCTAAAAATTCGCAGTATGCTATATACGAGGTCTTTGCCTGCTTTTATTTTTTAGGCGGGTATTTAGTCGACTAGTAACTAACCTTGCTATATATAAAATACTTTCGAGTCTAGTTCTTATTTAGTCTAAAATCGGATTAGACTTAGGTTATTCTTAAACTATCTTCTAACCGATTTTATATATTATTCTAATATCTGCAGTCTAGATAATAAATTGCGCTCTATTATAATATCTATTTAGCTTTATTTTTTGCGATTAATATTTCTAGTACGGATTATAAGTCTGCTTGCAAGTTCTCGATATCTTTAGCTAGTCGGAATAACGCAAATTTAAGTTCTAGTACTCTTTAGCATATATTAATAATTATTATACGTAAGGGAGTATCTCCTTTATATCCCTTGCTAAGGGCTTATTAATATAACTCTAGTTTATCGAATAGTTTCTAGAGAACCTTATATAGGGATAGTTCCGAATTTATCCTATAAACGGATTAAAATATAGTCGATATCTAGTTAGTAAAATAGTATGCGTAATTAATATCCGACTCGAAGTGCTTCTTAAGTTAGTTATATTGCGTCTCGAAGGTATTATACTATTTAATATAATCTATAAAGTACTATTATGCGCGACTAGTCTAAATATAAGGGAAAATTAAATAGAAGTATCTAGGGGCAATTTTTAATAAAAAACAAATATTAAAAAACAAATAGATAATATTATTAAGCAAATTATATAGTTTCCCTATAAAGTTTTTTATCTTATCCTAGACTTTAGTAAATTTAGTTATAATATTATTATCGATAGGCAAGTTAGGAGTCGATTTTAGGGGCAACTTAATATAAAATTTAAAAGGGATCGATTTAGACTTTTCCTAAAGTTAGATCGAACTTAAAGCGATTTCTTATAGAGTTCTTATATTGTTTTAGTTAGGTTCCTAAAAAGCAGCGTTTTATATAAATAGGTTTTAGAATCGATATAATATTAGATATTAAGTTCGTCCTTAGGGAATATCCTTATCTATTATAAGTTCTATAAATTAAGTTATTTAGGGGTTTATTTAGGGGATAGGTAAAGGTTCTCTTTAATATAGTAGTAAAGGGTTCTAAATTAGTAGTATTCTCCCTCTAGTAGGCAATAGGGATAGATTCGAATTTAGTAAGTTTCCGGTTAGAGGTTATTATATCCCTTATAAAAGGGTATAGTAAAGCAGTCGGGTGCCTTCTTCGAATTACGCCTATTAATATATTAAAAGCGGCTATTGCTCGAGCTATTCCTAGTTTAGGATCCGTATAAAAAGGGGTCCTATTTTTACGTTTCTAGGTCCTAGAAAAAATCCTCTGCCTCTAAGGAAACTTTTTAGCAATTTTATTACTCTAGGACTCGCTAATTCCTAGATATTTTCGTCTTATCCTTTAAAGGTATCCTAAAAATACTTAAGGAGAAAAGTACTAGAGCTCCTAGATAATTTTATAAAATATAAGATCTAGAGTTCGATATTAGTCGGATCTTAATATAAATTCGGGATAGGTTTATCCTAGTTTTCGATTTATTTAATTAAAGCGTTTTTTATCTTTCTTACGAGATCCTAGAGGTTAATTTATACAATCTCCTAAGCGAACTTAGTATTCTAGGGTTATTATTAATTACTTTCTATAGTAATTTCTGCTAATATCCTAGTTATTATTAACGAGAATTTGTATCGATTTTACGCATATTTTTATCTAGTATCAAGATAGGTTTCTAAGGGATTAAAACCGCGGGCTATAAGAGTCTATTCCTCCTTAGTCTCGATATTGCTCCTCCGAATAGTCGATATAGCTATAAGTTCCTAGATAGTTAAAACTGCGTACTCTAGGAGTCTATTCGTATCTAAGAGGTCTATTAGCTTTCTCGGCTTAGAAATAGGCAACCTAGTCTAGCTAATCTATATATTATCGGATATAGGACTTATATTAATAGCTAATAGTAATACTAATTAGTATAGGTAGGGTATTAATATATATTAGTATAATATAAAAGAGGACTCTGCTTAAGTTAGCTTAGGTCCTTAATTTATTAATATCTGCTTATATCTATCTCTCCTCTTCCTTTATTAGAGAGGAAGATAAAATATATATAAAGTCTTAAAGGGATCTAGGTTAAACTAGAGGTAATATATAATTATCCTAAACTCTATATAATCCGAATATATAGCCGCCCCCTTTCTCTTTTAAACTATTATTGCTACGATTTTAGTATAAACTTATTACGATTTTATATGCTTATCGTACTAAGTTTAGGGGTAATCTACTTCCCCTTTTATACTGCCCCTATTATACTCCTATCTCCTATCTAAAGGGGCATAATACTTATACGGAAAGGGGTAATATGCACTATAACGGGGATAATATTAAATATCTAGCAGAAAGGGGTTTACGTGCATTATAACTATAACTATTACCGAGTTAGTAGTAAGAAAGGGGCTTATGCGGAAACAGGTTATTCCGCATTCCATAGTTGCGTCCCTAATTCTAACGAACACACACCTAAGGAGATATTAGAACGTTAAGCATAATAGGCTAAGATATTATCTTTATTTAACTTTTACCTTTATTACTATCCTAGCTTGCAGGCTGCGCGCTTTAATGCTTTTTCCTAACGCAATTAGGAGTGCTGTAATACGTCCTTTTATTTTAGCTGGATTATATAGCCCTTTTTAATTCGTGCTTTTTAGATAGCTCTGCTATAAGTATATATTCCTTGTTAGCAGGCGCGTATTCCCTACTAGCCTATAACTAGGGTTCTCTTTTTACCTTTATTAGTAGTTTTCTTACTAGACTATCTATAGGTAGGGCATTAATATATATTAGTATAATACAAGAGAGGACTCTGCTTAAGTTAGCTTGGGTCCTTAATCTATTAATATCTGCTTATATTTATATCCCTTTTTCTTCCTCTATTAGAGAGGAAGACAAAATATATATAAAATCTTAAAGGCATCTAGGTTAAACTAAAGGTAATATATAATTATCCTAAACTCTATATAATCCGAATATATAGCCGCCTAATTTCTCCTTTAAACCGTTATTACTATAATCTTAGCATAAACTTATTATAATATTATATACTTATTATACTAAGTTTAGGGGTAATCTACTTCCCTTTTTATACTGCCCTTATTATACTCCTATCTCCTATCTAAAAAGGCACGATACTTATACGGAAAGGGGTAATATGCACTATAATAGGGATAATATTAAATATCTAGCAGAAAGGGGTTTGCGTGTATTATAACTATAATAATCGCCGAGTTAGTTATAAAAAAGGGGCTTATACGGAAATAGGTTATTCCGTATTCTATAGTTATATCCCTAATTCTAACGAATATATACTAGTAGTTCTTTCTTTATTAAATCGAATTTTATTTAGATTTAATCTAATATTATACTAGTTTATCTCCTTCCTCGTTACGAATCCCTCTAGCAAGATAGTAGCCTTATTTATATTAATAAGATATTCTAGCGTTTTATTTAGGGTCGCTTTTATTATAGTATTAGCAGGATTATTTTTTCCCGTAATCTATTAGATCTTATTAATTTCTCGCCCTTTATATAACTCTCGGGTAGATATAATATCGATTATAAGTCGTTTTTCTTTTATTATTCTAAGCTTAATAAGGCACTTATAGAGCGAGAATAAATCCGTATATAATATAATAGAAACTCGGGCTAATCCTAGCTTAGCTATAATGCAATTTAGAGTTATTACTAGGGAAATTCTAATATCGAATCCTAATAATATACTATATATTTCTAAGGCAAGGATACTCTAAGTAATCCTCTTATATTTTATAAAACTCTAGTAGATAATATTTCCTTTTATTACGAACTTATTTACTATCTTATCTTTATTGCTTAGGATAATAATATATCTAATCTATAAGAATAAGTCGTTATTATTTATAAGTAATCCGTTTATAAAAATAAATAATTTAAGTGCTAAAAAGTTAAGGGGGATATACTTTAGTCTGCGCTGCTAATTATCCTTTTGCTATTATAGCTGCTTATTTATCCTCTAGCAGTCTTTTATAGTAGGTTAGTATTCCTAGGCAGTAATAGATAGATCGAACGCAGCCTTTAGTTAGCAAACGGACGCAATATAGCCTCCTTGCGTATATTATTCGAGGAAGTATTAAGCAAAATTAGGTTAGGAATAATTAATAACTTTAATCTTAGCAGCCTAGCCTTTTTATTAAATTACTAGCAAATTCGATATAAGATATAACTATAAACTATTAAAATCCGTTATACTGCCTAGGGTTAAGTTTACTTAGGGTTTTAAGCAAATTTAGGCGGAATTTAGTTTAGCTTTTTCTTGCTTATAGAAAGAATTAGTGCTAAGAATAATTATATTATTAGTTTATATCCTAATAAGGCTAAAATAAGTATAGCTAGAATATAATAGGAGAAGGCAGTTATTAAATAAAAAGGGTTATATATAAAGTTATTAAATATAATACTCGAAATAAGTCTAGAACTAATAAACGCTAGACTTAGTAATACTATATAACAGCTTAATAACTCGGATAATTATCTAAAAGGGTACTTATCCTAGAGTTCTTTTAGAAGGCTTATAAGTATTCTTCGTTCGAGTATCGATTAGGATTGCAGATAAGCCTAGGTAATATCTCGAAAGCATAACTTTATCCCTTAAGTAATATATATTAGAGCTAGAGCTAAAAGCAATCGTTAGCTAACCCTTTAGATTATAGGAGATTAGGTTAGGATCTCCTTCTTACTATTATTATTATATCCTATAATAATTAGTCGTAATTTTTTATATAGGTAATTAGTTATTTTATCCTTAACTTCCTAGATAAGTCTAGCATAAAAAATCCAAACTCCTTTATATATAGCGGGATTAAACTATTCGAAAGAGAAAACACCTTAGCCTATAAGGTCTATAATCTCCTTTTAGTTTAATACTTTAAATAGGGGTCTAGGGGTTATAATCCTGCCTTCTGCGCAAAAATAAAAAAAGAGCGCAAAATTATCCTATTTTTTCTTAAATATAAATTAGGTTAAGGTTTTTAGTAATTATAGTAGTTAAACTTCTAAACGCTAGAAGAACCGGGTTTATTTTTAAGCAGGTTTTAGGTCGTTTTTATCCTATTCTTAGTGTATAAATATAACTACGCACGATACGAATCGTCTATGCGTCTTAACGCGTATCTGCCCCTAAAGGAAATAACTAGGGATAGGTACGCATAGATAAAGCATTTAATTATACAATAAGGCTATATTTAGGCAGTACTCGTAGCATAATTAGATCGAACTTAGTCCGAGATTAGAAGCGGATTATAGGGAGATTAGGAAGATAAAGCAGAAAAAGAGGATTAGGATTAGGGAAATATATATATAAACTCTACCTTCTTCCCTTAAGGAAGAAAGAGAGAGATAGATATAAGCAGATATTAATAGATTAAGGACCTAAGCTAACTTAAGCAGAGTCCTCTTTTATATTATACTAATATATATTAATACCCTACTTATACTAATTAGTATTACTATTAGCTATTAATACGAGTCCTATATTTAATAAAATGCAGATTAGCTAGGAAATAAATACCTAGACCTAAGCTAGGAAACAACCTATACCCTAGGAAGGAATAGACTCCTAGAGTTCGCGGTTTTAATCTCTTATAGTACTAGACGGTATAATAGCTACTCGAAAGACTAAATCGACCTCGAATAATAATAGGATCCTTAGGAAGGAACGGACTCTTATAGCCTGCGGTTTTAATCTCTTAAGGACCCCGAATTATACCTAGAACGTTTAGGACGACTAAATCGACCTCGAATAATAATAAGATCCTTAAGAAGGAATAGACTTTTATAGCCTATAGTTTTAATCTCTTAAGGACCTCGACTTATCCCTAGAACGTTTAGGATAATAATCGAGATACCCGGAAGGATTTATTTCTTTATCTAGGGAAACCTTCTTAATTATTCTTTTATTTTCGTTTTTTACTCTTTACGACTTTTAGAATACTTTTTTTTAATACTAACCCGAAATCGGATAGATATTGCCTCTATACTATACTTATTTTCTTTCTATTTCGAAAGGATTATATCTTTATATCCTAAATATTTTTATATAGATATATAATTATACTATACTCGTTACGTTTAGGAAGCAAGAATCTCTTTTATTAATTTAGCCTAGGCAAACTAGTAAATAAAAATTATCTGCCTAGCTAAATCTATCTAAAATTTTTATTGCGCCTAGCTTTACTTAAAATTATTTTTGCCTAGCCTTGCTTGCTTAATTTTTTTGCCCCTAGCTAAATTTCCCTGCTAATTTTGCCCCTAGGAGCCTAGCTAGCAAACTACGTTATAGGATTATTTTTTCGTTCTAAACTCCTAGCGGGCTTATATAGCTGCGCGAGCTAAATTAGTATACTCCCTTTTCTAAAACTTATCGAGAGGGTAGTTTATCTAGATAAACGCTGCTAGAGCCTATATAGCGCGCCTAGCTTTAGGTACTAGCTTTATATCTAATATTAGCTAAGAATTATCTAGATATTAGAAGGGGATACTTATAATCTTGCACCTTAATCCCCGTAATAAATAGCAGAAGCAACTCTTTACTATAGCCGAGTCTTATTCCTAATAGGCGTTAGTTATAGGCGGCTACTAAGCTAGATAGGAGATATACTAGTAATAAGGGACTATTCTCGTTACCTCCCTACGCGGCTAACTGCGACTTAGGGTCTATAGATTTTAACGAGACCCGCCTAGCGTCTTAGGAGTCTTTATTATTGTTATTAGCGTCTTAGGCGTACTTATAGCTAGGAAAAGGCGATAACTTAGTATTATTAGCAGCAGCGTATATCTAGGAGCCTAAGGTATTAACGGCAAGCTGCTTAATAATAAGGCTAGGATACCTATATAAAATTAGTCTAATACTCTTATAAAATATCGCGAAATCGCAAGTAAATCGACTAAAATTCTACTTACTTTGCCGCGTATATAGAGGAGGAACTAGAGCAATATTGCTATTATTATTATTATTACTGCTAGCAGCTATCGTCTCTCTAGTTAAAGTATCCTCGCCCGACCTACCCTTCCTACTCCCCTGCCCGGCCCTATAGCCCCTCCCCCTGCCCCTACCCCTATGCTTTTTAGCTAGCTTTAGTAGCATTTCTAGAATATTTCGTTAGCCTTATATAACGATTTCGGGAAAGTACTACTACTATTTCTATTAGAGTTTAGTTGCATTTACTTTTAATAGTAATAATAATGCTTTGCTGCGTTATTAGGAGTATAGAAGGAAGAAGAAAAGAAGAAGTATAAGAGGAAGAGAGGGAACGAATTTATTTCGCGGGGTAAGTTATATATACGCGTACGAAAAAGCGCGAAATATAGTAAGTACGTACTATAACCCTACTACCCTACGGAAGACCGTTTCCTTTACCCTCTTTCTTTTACTATATTCTTCTTTATATACTCGTTTATTTATTTCCTATATTATTTCTTCCTTTCTATCTTTCCTATATACTATTTTCTTTATTACCTTTCTTCTTTTTTTATTTATTTCTTTCCCTTATAACGATTCGATAATAAAAAGAGGACTACTAGTATATAAATATAACTATATATAATACGAATTATCTACGCGTTTTAACGCGTATCTGCCCCTAAAGGAAATAACTAGGGATAGGTACGCATAGATAAAGCATTTAATTATATAATAGGGCTATATTTAGGCAGTACTTATAGCATAATCGGATTAAACTTAGTCTAAGATTAGAAGCGGATTATAGGGAGATTAGGAAGATAAAGCAGAAAAAGAGGATTAGGATTAGGGAAATATATATATAAACTCTGCTTTCTTCCCTTAAGGAAGAAAGAGAGAGATAGATATAAGCAGATATTAATAGATTAAGGACCCGAGCTAACTTAAGCAGAGTCCTCTCTTATATTATACTAATATATATTAATGCCCTACCTATACTTAGGCAACCTTTAGTTAGGGATTATTTAAAAAGTAAGGCTATATATATATTAACTAAAATACCTAGAGACTAGTCGAGGACTAGATTATAATATTATAGCTATTTATAGCCTCGAGGGTAAAAGGACTAGTCTAGCCGTCCTTTTCTCTCTAAACCTTAACCTAGCTTTATAATAAGAGTTAAAAGAGCGTTATTATATTAGGGCTATTCCTAGTAAATAGCGCTTCTTTTAGTTATCGAAATACTATAATTTCTTAAAGACTTATTATTGCTTTCTAAATAGCATTAGCCTAATCTCGAGTAATCTTCGATAAAGAAGAATCCTAATTAATCTATAAATATGCACTAAAAATAAAGAGAGTTAGAACTAATCTATCTAAGCTAGTAGTATTATTTATAGCTTTAACTGCTATTTAGAAAACTAAATCTTATCCTATTATTGCTCCGATTTTAGTGCTAAGGATTTTATATGCCTAGCAGAAGAGGGTATAGTATTTTTTAACCTTCCCTACGGACTAATACGCTTCTACTAGTACTTGCTAGCAGGTAATTCCTATTTAGCTTAATTTAGTCTAGAATTCCTTAAATAAAAAGTTCGTGCTTATATTATATTAAAGCAAATCTAGGGGTCCTAAGTACGTATCGATTTATATTATCCTTAAAGGTTCCTAGGTATCTTTAGTAGATATTAAACGCAGGAATTAGGCGGCCTAAAAAGATATTATAGCGTTAATAATATAAAGAACTAGTTTTCTACTTAGGTATATAATATCTATAATAATTTCGAAATTAAACTTTTTATTATTATAAAGCGTAAATTTAAATCGGCTAGGTGCCTTGCTATATAACTAATAATATTAGCAGAACTTCGAAATGCTTTTAAGAGTAGTTATTAGTATTTTATATCCGGCTCTAGATAGAAGTTAGTATAATTATTATACTATAGGGTATCTAAATTAGCAGTAGATTATCCTAATTTTGGATTTAGTTAGGAACGAAATTATAGCGTTTTTTAGTTAAAAGAAGAACTAAGAGTGCCCCTATTTATAAATAACTAGTAGTACTTTATCCTAGCGAATAAGCTCGTTTATTATATTCTAGAAGAAAATCTTTAAGCAATCTATATCTGCTAAAAAAGAAGAAAAGGGGTAGGCAAAGTAAGAACGTAAAAGGTAATATTTCTAAATAGAGTTTTAATAATTATATTACTTAGTATAAGTATACTTTATCCTTTGCTAAATTTAATAGAATTAGTGCTAGCAAATACTTTATTAACTATAAAATATAGTATTATTTTCTATAGGGCTTTAACCTAATTTTATCTAGTAGTCGAAATCTATATAGTACTAGTATTAATTATAATTCCCTAAAAAGACTATTAGGAATATTAATTCTTAAGAAGAAATTGCAAAGCTAGTACGGGTTTTATTACGTCTAATTTCGGGTTATATCTAGTAAGAAGGTATATAAATACTAACGTAAAAAAGAACTAAAAGGCTTCCTATTACTTTAAAATATCCTTAGGGTTATTATTAATCGTATACTATTTTTCGTTATATAACTTAAGTTCTTTATTATTATTAATTATACGCTAGGGGCCGTAAAAGGCATCTAGAACCTCTATATAAGTCGAGTAGGAAAAACCCCTAAAAGGGGAAAACCCCCTAGCAAATAGAGCAAAAGGAAGGCCTTGCGCCCCTAAGGGTCGCGAGGCAGGGAATGCAGTAGTATAGTAAGGTACAGGGTAGCTGCCTACTAGGGTAGTCTTAGTAAAATAAAAGAGATAAGGGGAGATAAGGAAAGGAGGTAATAACTTAGCGCAAAAGGTAGGGGAGGGGGAGGGGAGGGCAGTAAGGGCAAAGGGGGCAGTAGAATCGGAATAATAGTAAATCCGCTCTAGAGGGGGTATATAAACTTCTCCTTCCTCCTTTTCCCTTTCTCTTTCCTTTTTCCTTTTTTATTATCTTAAAAGGTAAAGGCCCCTCGACTCGAGAGGTTAGCCTGCTATTAAGTCGACTAATATAATCGTATAGGGCAGTATACTAATATATAACCTAGCAGGTAACTTAGTAGTAGCAAAATAATAATAATAATAGTAACTTAGTAAGAAAAATAGTAGCCCTACCCCTTGCTATAATCCTAACGCAACTAACGCTAGTAGTAGTTAAGCTTAATAGACTATAGGCAGTACCCTATAGGGTATATATTAATAGGCTTATCGAGAAAAGGCAGGTTTACTAGGATTAAACTAGTAAGTATACTTAGGGGTTATATAGTAAGAGCAAAAATTAACTAGTAGCAGGTACTCGCTTAGCTAGTTATTATTATTATACTACCTTATAATAAAAATACTAGATAGTAAGTTAGGAGCAGGAAGCTTATAGGGAGGGAGAAATACTAATAGTATTAGGTTATAGACTTTACTATTATAGAGAAGGGGCAGGCAGCTATTAAATTTATTATTAAAGGAGAAACTACTAATATAGTAGAGGTAAGTATGCCCTAGGGTCCCGAGCTAGGAGAGCAGGAGTTCGATTTAATAGTAATAATAGCGTTAACTTAGTTAGGAGCTATAGGAGGCATAGAACTAGTACTAGAGTAGGGAGTCTAGGGGTTTTATAGTATAAGCTATAGTTCCCCTAGTTATACTCCCCTTAGTCCTAGTTACGCCTGCCCTAGCCCTAGCTACGCCTATAGTAGTCCTGCCTATACTAATAGTAATAAAAAACCTGCTAATAATAATAATAATAATTATAAGTCTAGTCTAAGTGCTAAAAGGCCTTATAGAGGCTATAGGCTAGGAGATCCTTAGCGAGCTAAAAAAGGTACGCTAATACTAGGAGTTAATTTTTCGCATCTAGGAGAAATAGTTAGCATACTAGGGGAGTATTAATACGTATTATATATATAATAGTTAGCGCTTTAGCAGGATTCTTAGCAATCTTCTTAGTATTAACCTAAATAAGTAAATATATATCCCTAGGGCCTAGGGGGCAGAGGACCTCTCCCTAGATATAGATAAACTAATCTAGCCCTATATTACTAACCCTAACGTTAGGGGTATACTAATAGTATATATGCCTAAAGCTGCCCTAACGCTACTAAAAGTAAAAGGGGGGCTAGGGGCTATTTAAATAGGGTTAGCTCCTTGCAACTATAATAGTAATAGCAATAGTAATATTATAAAGGTGCTAGCTAAGAGATAGAGGCTAGAGGTAGTAGTAGAGGAGGAGAGGGTATTAGTAGAGGAGGGGGTAGTAGTAGCAGGAGGAAAGGGGGAAGAGAGTCTAGGAGGAGGGGACCTAGCCGTAACCCTAGTAGTAACAGGGACTCTAAGGCGAGGGCCTAGACGCCCCCCTAAGTAGGGTTATAGTTATAGGTATAGGGGTTAAGATAGTTATAGTAGGAAAGCATTAGGAGGAAGGTAGAGCTATTAGTGCTTTTAGAATAGGGTTAGTAAATAAAAAGGCAGTCTGCCCTTAGGGGGTAGTAATACCCTTTATCCTATATAGTATAAGGGCGAAGTCGAACTAATATAGGCGATATAGTTATATAAACTATAGAGCTAGCTTGCTAGCGGAGACCTTATAGCTAAGTAGACGAGTAAGGTTAGCCTAGTCCCTTAGGAGGCCTAGGTTAGAGAGCAGGAGTCTCTAGGCGCTTATATAGGGGCAGTAGAGGAATAAGTGCTTAGCAGTCTTATCCTTGCTAGTACTATAAGGGCAATATAGGGATAGAACGTTAGGGATATAGTAAGTATAAAGAAAATAGTTTAGCCTAATCTTGCTAGACTAAAGCTATATTAGGACGCTGCTAAGGAATTTAGGAAGGGTAGTATATAAGTCGAGGGCAAGGTATAGTTTAAATTAGGGGCGTTTATTAGTTGCCTATCCGTAAGACTATCTATAGTGCTTAAGGCGGCCTTCCTAGGAATCCTATTAGAAGAGCTATTTAGCTTAGAGGCGCTTATATAAGTCCTAACATAACTATAAACTAGGGTTAGGTAACCCTACTTAATATATTATAGAGTCCCTTAGTGCCTAGAGTGCAATATAGGGGGCAGGGGGTTAACTATAGCAGGGCTAGAGACGCTAAGAGACCTAGGCGCACGTAGCTTAAATACCTGCTATAATACTATTAGCCTCGAGGAGCTAAAAAGTATAGGCAGAGTAGTAGGAGAAGTAGAGGTTAAGTAGAGGGATAAAAGCTTCGGACTCTATATAGTATAGGGGGATAGCCCTATAGGCTCTAGTAATAACCCTAAGGCATTTAGATTAGACTTTAGATAATTCCTTATAAATAGGACTATAAGGGGGGCTAGATAGGACTATAATAGGAGCGAAGTAGGCGGAACTATAAGCTATTACTAAGCGGATAACCTTTATATAGATCTTACGCACGCAGATAAGAGAGAAACCCTATATAAATATAGCAAGGTTAGTTAGTATAAGCTGCTATTTCTAGAGCTTCTATATAAGTTAGCGTAAGTAAGCCTTCTACTTAAGCTTCCGATAAATCTAGACGCTAAGCATATAGGCCTCTTGCGTAGGGACTATTATAAAGCTATTAGGGGTAAGAGAGCTTATATTAGCTATATAGGCGCGTATAAAGTAAAGGAGTTTGCTCTTAAGGGGTTAAAATAATATCTCGTACTTAAAGGCCTAATCTCGGCAGACCTCCTATACTTAGACTAACTAGTCCTAAACCTATTATAGTATATAGCTAGTGCTAATAATATTTGTATTATCTATAAACCTAATAGGAATAATTCCGATTTATTATTCGAGTTAGTAGTAGAGGGAGGAGATATATAAGATAAATAGGATTAGGGATATTAAAAACCCTTAGGGGACTCTCCTCTTAATATTAAAAGGTTTAGATAAGCAGCTATTAACCTTAAGCCTAGAACTATAGCTAGTAAGATAGCTACGGATAAGCGTAGTAAGCTAGGGGGGGAAGCTAAGGAGGTTAAGAGTAGTAATAAGCTTGCTATATAAAACGTAGTCGAAAGCGCTAGTTATATCGAGCATAAAGAGTAATATAGAGCCCTGCTAGGCCTAGGCCGCGCGTACTATTTTAGTAAGTATAAATAGTATACTATTAGTAGAATAGCAAGGTCTATTGCTTATTTGCCTAAAAGGGAGAACTATAGCAGCCTTAGTAGCGCGGGATAGTTTTTATGCTAAAATAGTCTCTAGTACCTTCCTAACTATATTAAGTAGCAAGATTAGTCTATAACCCCTAGGGGTCTATAGGACCTCTAGGCTCTTGCCTGCCTTTTAAAGCACTATAACGTTCGAATCCTTATATTAAGCAGGGAAGTAGCCGTACGTAATATACCTATAGAGGACTAAGGTAAGGAAGGAGACTAATAGTAGGCCGTACCTTTTAAGGAAGCTAACTAGGATCCTATCGGGACTAGCTAATTTCTAAGAGGTAATACTAAAAAAGGCGGAGTATACTTTAGATTCGCTAACCTTAGGGGCGATAGTAATAGCTAGGAAGGGGTCCTCGAGGGAGAGGGGGGGAGTATTTACTAGACTCGGGGGAAAGAACTTATTAGCAAGTAGCTTAGTTTTTCCCTTATAGGATAACTATAAGCCGCTAGAAGCATTACGCTATAGGGCAGGTATATAGGTTAGTTCTAGGGGGGTCTAGCTTTGCAAGCACGCCTACTTAGTTATAGACTATAGGGTCTAGGGGTTACTAGATACGCTATTAAGAAAGTCCTACTAGTTATTACGTTTTGCCTTATAGATAGCGGCCTTTTAAATAATAGTTATATCTTTTAAGGCCTGCTATTAGAATAGGCCGGGGTTTACTTGCTATGCCTGCCTAGCTTGCTTCGTATTGCGTACTACTTTGCTAACCTTTCGTATCTACTAAGGGTATAACTTTAGGCCGAGTTGCTAGGGGAGAGATAGGATAGTAATAGTTACTATAGTATCGAGTTCCTAGTATAGCTAGTCTAGAGTAGCGTCTATCTAATCTAGGGAACCTATAAGCGCCCGGGAGGGCAGGAGCCTATTATATACCTCGGTAATAAGGACGTCCCTATTAAATAATTTCTAACGCCTAGTAGAGGCTATTTTAGGGGGGGGATTAAGGTTAAAGGAGGCGGATTATAGTATATAATCGGAACCCTTAAGGTTAAGGTTAGGGCTAAGGAAAGTCGGGAAGCAGTTAGGAGATACCTAGATAAGGTCGATAGTACTCGATTAGTAGCTATATATTTCCTAAGTAACCTTATATAGGGGAGTAACGAGTTCGAGGCGTAGCTATCCTACTACCTAGAGGAAATCGAGGACTTATAGTAAGGATTATTTATAGAGATCCTAAAAAAGATAATAAGTATTAAAGTCGCTAAGGAGGATATAAGGGGAGCCCGGGTTAAGCTAATCCTATAGATAAAGAAGGGGGCCTATTATAATGCTAATAGGAGGGGAGTAAACTAATAGGATTTAGGGGCTATAGGCAAAGGAGGCTCCCGTAATATCCTAGCTAAGAATAGGTATCTAGGTATATAGATTATAGCGCTTATATATATAGAGGAGGGCCCTGCCCTTGCCCTATACGAGATAGTAGGGGGCAAGGCCTAGGATTAGCAGTTAGCTATTAGTATTAAGCTAAGCCTTCTAGATAGCTACTACGTTATAGCTATATTTAGAAAAAAGAGCAAGGTAGATAAGATAGTTTAACTTCCGTATATTCTATATAAGGGCCTTAATTTTTATTAAGTTAAGTAGAGGGGATAGTAAATAGCGATTAAGACGTTAGCGTAAGCTAGGTACGGGAAGGGGTAGACGCGGGGGCAGCGCTGCGCTATATGCGACCTCGTCGTCCTACTATAGGGCGAGAACGACTACGGAGGCCGCCTCTAGTTTATAGCGAGTATCTAATTAGGGGGTCGATAGGGGGAATTTCCGTATTGCCTAGGAAGCCGTAGTAGGCCTATTTCTATAGCGAAACCTAGGTAAAGCCGTCCTTATTAGTAGTAGGTGCAGGCTAGGAAGCAAGCAGTTATTAAGAAGTAGTTAGTATTTAGCTATAGGTTAGTAGGTAGTCCTAATAGTAGTCCTAGAAGTAGCGGGGTTGCGTAGGGTATATAGATCTAGCTCTATCCTAGTGCTAGTATAATACTTTATAGTCCTAGGACTATAAGGCGTAGTTCTTTTTATATAGGATATAGCAGCGTTAGCGTTTACCCTTAAAAGCAGGGCAGTTAGTTTCTCCTCCCTTATATAGGGAGGACTTATAGTGCTTATAACGCAGGGTATTTTTATAGTATTTAGCTATATAGCTAAACTAGAAATATTAATAGTATTATTTAGGGCGAATAGCATTCTTATAGGGTTTATAGTAAATAATCTCGGCGTCGATAATTATCCTATTTGCATAAAGTCGATTAGTATTAGCAATACTACTAATACTAAGGATAAGGCAAGTCCGAGGCGCGACCCCCTAAAGTCCCTTATAGGGCTTAATTGCCCGAGCTCGAATAATATCGACTTTATTAATATCCTTAATACCCTAAAGCAACTTATCTTTATCTTAGAGGGCGGCTAAGGTGCAGATACCCTTAGCGATTATAGCGTATAAGCGTTAGGTAAGCACTGCTTCCTTACTAAAAGCCGCCTAAATCCACCCTTTAGGATAGGCGTATAATATTTTATTAGGGTCGAAGGTAAGCATAATATTGCTGCTTAGTAGACGCCTAGCAGCAACTATAGCGGGGTTGCCTATAGCGGAATTAGCTTTAGTAACGATCTCTATAGGAGTAAGGGAGGGTGTCCCTTTAGTAACTAGGACGCCCTAAACCGAGATAAGCATCTCGCGTTCCTATTAAGCTAGTACTAGTCGGACGAGAAGTAGTCCTAATATTAGTATAGTAGCAGGGGCAGCAAGTACGGCGGCCTAGGACAGTTTCGACCTAGTCGCCTAGGGTTATAAAGCCTTTTATATAGCTAATTTAACGGATTTCTAGATTATACGGGTAATAGTAGTAGGAAAGGAGGTCTTATCTGTTTTAGATATAGCGGGGGCGCGCTTCTAAAGCTTCTTCTATACTATATCTATAATAGTCTATATAGCCCTAAAATTTTCGTATAAAACTACCCTAGCGAGACTATTAAAAGCGTCTTTTATAATAGGATTAGTCGGCGCTTATAACGTCTCTATAAACGGGTCCTTATTAGGTATATCGATAATATTAAATTAGCTAGCACCTATATATAGGTGCTATTATAACTGCGCAATCCCCTTAGGACCCCTATCGATTACTATTAGGACCCCGATAGTGTCTCCGGGGGCCCTATCCGGGGGCGCCGCGGATAGCGCTATGCCAAACAAGAAGGAGAAAAGGGGGAACTAAATAAGAAGACTTGCAGTCGCAATTAGAGATTACAGCGAGCGTTTTATTGTCGCTATAGCAAATATTGTAACTTAAGTCCTTTAAATATAGTAATATAGGCTATAAAGTCCTAAGGGCTATTATTTAAAAATTCGCAGTATGCTATATATAAGGTCTTCGCCTGCTTTTATTCTTTAGGCGGGTGTTTAGTTAACTAGTAACTAACCTTGCTATATATAAAATACTTTCGAGTCTAATTCTTATTTAGTCTAAAATCGGATTAGACTCGGGTTATTCTCGAACTATCTTTAAATTAATTTTATATATTATTCTAATATCTATAGTCTAGATAATAAATTATACTCTATTATAATATCTATTTAGCTTTATTCTTTATAATCTATATTTCTAGTATAGATTGCAAATCTGCTCGTAAGTTCTTAGTATCTTTAGCTAGTCGGAATAACGCAAACTTAAGTTCTAGTACTCTTTAGTATATATTAATAATTATTATACGCAAAAGGGTATCTCCTTTATACCCTTTATTAAGGGCTTATTAATATAACTCTAGTTTATTAAATAGTTTCTAGAGAATATTATATAGAGGCAGTTCTAAATTTGCCCTACGAATAGATTAGAAAGAGGTTAATATCTAGTTAGTAAAGTAGTATATGTAATTAATATCTAACTCGAAGTGTTTCTTAAGTTAGTTATATTATATCTTAAAGGTATTATACTACTTAATATAATCTATAAAGTACTATTATATACGACTAGTCTAAATATAAGGGAAAATTAAATAGAAGTAT
>LKCN02000004.1:1636144-1703674 GCA_001633055.2 Ophiocordyceps polyrhachis-furcata BCC 54312 | reverse complement strand
GGAATAACGCAAACTTAAGTTCTAGTACTCTTTAGTATATATTAATAATTATTATACGCAAAAGGGTATCTCCTTTATACCCTTTATTAAGGGCTTATTAATATAACTCTAGTTTATTAAATAGTTTCTAGAGAATATTATATAGAGGCAGTTCTAAATTTGCCCTACGAATAGATTAGAAAGAGGTTAATATCTAGTTAGTAAAGTAGTATATGTAATTAATATCTAACTCGAAGTGTTTCTTAAGTTAGTTATATTATATCTTAAAGGTATTATACTACTTAATATAATCTATAAAGTACTATTATGCGTAACTAGTCTAAATATAAGGGAAAATTAAATAAAAATATCTAGGGGCAATTTTTAATAAAAAACAAACGTTAAAAAATAAATAGATAATATTATTAAGCAAATTATATAGTTTCCCTATAAAGTTCTTTATCTTATCCTAGACTTTAGTAAATTTAGTTATAATATTATTTTTCGATAAGCAAGTTAGGAGTTAATTTTAAGGGTTACTTAATATAAAATTTAAAAGGGATTAATTTAGGCTTTTCCTAAAGTTAGATTAAACTTAAAGCGATTTCTTATAGAGTTCTTATATTATTCTAGTTATATTCTAGAAGGGCTATATCTTATATAAGTAGGTTTTAGAATCGATATAATATTAGATATTAAGTTCATCCCTAGGGAATATCTTTATCTATTATAGGTTTTATAGATAGAGTTATTTAGGGGTTTATTTAGGAGATAGGTAAAGGTTCTTTTTAAAATAGTAGTAAAGGGTTCTAAATTAGTAGCGTTTATCCTCTAGTTAGCGATTAGGATAGATTCGAATTTAGGGAGTTTCCGGTTAGAGGTTATTATATCCCTTATAAAAGGGCATAGTAAAGTAATCGAGTGCTTTCTTCGAATTGCGCTTATTAATATATAGAGAGCGGCTATTACTCGAGCTATTCCTAGTTTAGGATCCGTATAAAAAAGGGTCCTATTCTTATATTTCTAGGTCCTAGAAAAAATCCTCTGCCTCTAAGGAAACCTTTTAGCAATTTTATTACTCTAGGATCCGCTAATTCCTAGATATTTTTATCCTAGCCTTCGAAGGCATCCTAAAAATCCTTAAGGAGAAAAGTATTAAAGCTCCTAGATAATTTTACAAAATGCAAGATTTAGAGTTCGATATTAGTTAGATCTTATAAGGGTCTGGCCTAGTGCTGCTGCAGAATAGCGACCTAAATAGTAATAATAAAGATAAAGAAAAAGAAAGGAAAGATATAATATATAGTAGGGGGGTAGGGCTATATACGCGCGGCCTGTACGCGTAGATAAGTTATCCTCGCATAGTATAATAAGATCCGGGCAAAGCCTAGATCTTTTATATACCCTCCTAGCTATAGTTACCCCGCTGAATATAGAGGGGCGGAAAAAATAAAATCCGTATATTGCCCTAACCTACTATAACCTAGGGATTAAAATAAGATAATACGGACGCATACCCCCTTTAACTTTATAATATCTATATATTATAACGGATATAGAGTATTACTAAAAGCATATAAATTAAAGACTTACTTATAATAACCCGTACCTAGCCTAGGATAAAAATAATATTAATAACCCCTAGCTAAACGCCTACTTAGGCGATAGGGACCTTTATTATAGAAGGGGATTTAGATAATAAGGATAATACTAGCCCTAAGGAGGTCGCTTATTTATATACCCCTTACGTAGGGGACTTATATAATAATAGCGAGGCTAAATATATATATAGGCAGGGAGCTGCCTGCACGATATACTATTAGTAGTAGAGATAATACTTATAGGAAAGGCACCTCTTTGCCGCTAATATATATTTATAGCGGCTAGTTCGTAACCTATAGGAGATATTACAGGCAGGCTAAGCTATTTTAGTCCTAGCTCGAGTTTATAGCAGTAATACCCCTAGGCAGCGTGCTATCCTAACGCTAGTATTCTAGGCCCGCGTAGAGAGGCTATAGAATATACTAGCTATAGCCTATCTCGCCCCTTAGCTAACTTAAAATGCATTTACTCTCCTAGCCTTGCCTAGTAATAATAATAATAATAATAGTAACGTACTAGTCCTAGCCTTTACTACTATTATAATACCCGCCTACCCTACTATCTCTTAGCGCGGAATAAACCCGGCTATAGCAGCAATATACTAGTAGTAGTAGTAGTAGTAGGGTTTAATTGCCTATAGGCTAAATAGCTTTGCTACTTAGCAGGAAAAAGCCCTCCGCTATTAGGCGGATATTTAATAGGCAATCCTAGAAAACTAGGAGCAGTAGTAGGCTAATATACGCTAAGCTAATACTATAATACTCGCCGCCTTATAAAGGCTTATAGCCGTATTATTTCTACTAGCGTTAGCTAGGTCTAGGTTTATACTATCCTCCTTAGCTAATTCCTTAATATAGCTATCCCCCGCCCCCTAACGCACTACTACTACTACTACTAGTACTACGCATAGCTATATTCGCCGCGGCTTGCTTAATATACTAACCCGCGCCTATTAGATAAGCAACCTAAACCTATAGGGTTAGCTAGCGTAGCTAGAGGAGGACGAGGTAGAGGAGGCGTAAAAAGGGAAAAAGGGGGAAAAAGGGACGCAGTAAAAGCAGCAGGCAGTAGGGAGGGGAGAGGCAATAGTATAGGAGTACATAGCTAAATATACTAGGGTCTATTATGCGTATATGCATTACTAAACTTAGCCTTAAATTATAATAATGCCTTATAATCCTATATACTCTCTAAAGGCTCCTAGGTAGGTATTATATAGCTATACTACTTAACGAGAATAGAATAGCGTAGGGGTAAATTCGCTAATTGCTAACCCCGAGTATTCTTAGTAGTAAGTACTTTTTTAACCTCCTATTTATTAAAAAATAGGTTATTATTAGATAAATAAAAAGTAGGGTCTAGCTAGGAGTTAGTATATAACTATAAGGGCAATAAGTCTAATATAGCGCGTTTAAGCAAGTCGATATAAAAAGTAGGGTAAATACCTTATAGCGTATTAAGCGTAATAGTTAAAAGGGATAGAATAGTAATAATATAGTATTTAGCCTAGAGATAGTTAAGCTTCCTAGAGGGATAGTTAAAGCAAATATAGCATATATCTAGCTAAATAAAATTACTAACCTAGAACCTTTTAGCTAGATAATATATAGTATTAGAAGAGTCCTGCTACTACTACTACGCTTATATAATACTAGCTTACGCTAGGTCTATCCCCTTCTTAAAGTGCTAGAGGAAGGTAATAGCACGCCCCTTAGGCAAGGTAGAGGAAGCTAATAAGGACTGCTCGATCTTAATTAAAGGAATATTAAACCTATATAAGAGGCGATTCAGGCTAAGCCTAGTAACTAATAACTTGCAGTTATTTAATATAAGCTAGTAAGCAGGGAGGTAATCTAGCTAATCTAACTAAAAAAAGGCTACTATATAGTAGAGAATAGCTTATACCTTTTAGTTAGTACGCTCTATACTGCTATCTATCTATAGGTAATAGGATATAGATAGGAGCTGCTAGACCCTAATAAGATAGCAGAGTTCGGACTAGAAACTCCTAATCTAATTCGAACTATAATCCGAGATTAACTATATAGAGAAGCTATAAAAGCGCTACTAGGTTAAAATAAAATAACGCATATAAGCCTTAGCGTTTATAGACGTTATAGCCTTAAGCTAAACGTACTTAGAAAGCTAGTCTATAATAACTATAAGGAAATGCAAGGAGTTAAGAGAGTTAGCTAGGAGGTTAGTTATAAAATTAATTAAGATTATAGACTAGAAATAGTTAGTAATTAGGAGGAGTTAAAAAAGGCCCTAATAATAGTAATAGTAGAAGTAATCCCTATAGTAATAATAATTACGTATAAAACGCGCGATATCCTTAGATATCCCCTTTTAGTAAAAGTCGCGTTAAAGGAGTTAAAACGTAATATTCTTCCTAGGGTAGCTAGTAAGAGGCAAGTCGTAGACGCGCTAGATTAAGGATATAGTAAGAGGTTCCTAGCAGGGGACCTAGAAATAGCCGCGGAATTGCAGGAAACTAGTAGCAGAAATAGTATAATCTGCTACCTATTTACGGGTATAAGCCTTAGAGGGGAACTTCCTCGCTGCTAAGCGTAATACGTCGAGGCGGATAGCATATAATAGGTCGTGCTATAAAGCAGAATACTATAACTCCTATAAGTATGCGTTAGGGAAAGGAGTAGGGGAATTAGTAACGTTAAGGGGAGGAATAGAAGCTACTAATAGGGAGGGAGGATAGTCTAGCGAGGAGTTAGTTATAGGAGGCAGAGAAAGAACCCTAGATACGGGCTAGTAAGGAATACGCGCCTGCTAATAAGGGACGCTTGCTTATAGCAGAGCTATCTAAAAAGCATAAATCGAGAGGGGCTATATAATCCGGCTAAAATAAGAGGGCGTATTATAGTACTCCTAATCGCGCTAAGAAAGAGTATTAGGACGCGCTGCCTATAAGCTAGGATAGTAATAAAGGTAAAAGTTAAATAAAGATAATATCTTAGCCTACTATACCTAACGTTCTAATATCTCCTTAGGGGTAGTAAAGTACTTAAGGGCCTTATAATCCGTTAGGATTATAAAAGGCTTAGCTATACTATATAGCTTAGCTAACTAGGCTTTAAGGCAGGCAATAATAGCAAGGAGCTCCTTATTATAGATAGTATAATTCCTCTCTATAGGTTAAAGCTTCTAAGAAAAGTACGTAATAAGGCAGAGGATTTTATCCTTCCCTATCTATAATAAGCAGCTACTAAGTGCCTTACTAGAGTAGTCTATTTTAATAACTATTAGCTAGCAAGGATCCTACTATACTAAGACGGGATAAGTAATAAACGCAGCCTTAAAGTAGTTAAAGGCTGCCTAGTACTTAGCTGTCTACTAGAAGGGTATATTGCAACGAGTTAGATTAATAAAAGGGGCTATAATATAAGAGAAGCGAGGGATAAAGTTATAATAGAAGTTCGCAAAGCTAAGGAAACTATAAATACCTCGAATATAGGAAGGCGCCTCCTAGTTACGTATTACGGCTACTTTATCCGGGTTAGGACGTATCTTTTAGCTAGCATATATAATAAATCCTAGGTACTTAACCTCCTTAACTATAAAAGCGTACTTATTAATATCTAGAAATAAACCCGCGGCCTATAACTTATCTATAACGGCCTAGACCTTACCCTAGTAGTTAGTATATAATCCCCTAGAATAGATTAAAATATCGTCGAGATACGCTATAATAAAGTCGCCTAGGGACGTGCCTAACGCGTTATTAATATATTGCTAAAAAGAAGCAGGCGCTCTAGCAAGGCTAAAAGGGCAAATAAGCTACTTAAAAAGCCTAAACTAGGTATAGAACGCTATTAGATATTTATTACCCTTTATAATACGTAGCTTATAAAAAGCGGCGCAGATATCTAACTTTATAAACTAATAGGCGCTAGAAAGGCTGCGCAATATCTTTTTAATTAAGGGAAGCAAGTAGTAATCCTGCTCTATAACTCAGTTTAAAGCGCGATAATCGATATAAAAACGCTAGCTACCCCTAGGCTTTTTAGCGAGAAGGATAGGAGCGGCCGCTAATAATAAGCTTGCGCAAATCTACCCCTTATTTATTAGGTTAGTAATTTGCTAGCGAACCTCGAGAAGGTATTCCCGCGGTATATTATATAAAGGGCCCTATAGAAAAGCAGGCAAAGAACTATCCGGGTTATAACGCAGGCGAATATAGTAATCCTAGCTACTATAGTAAGGTAGCAGGGTACTAGCCTTCTCCTTGCTAAAGAAGTTAGCAAAGTTAGAGACTTTAGATAGGAGGGAAATTATAGGGGGCGCTTTAAGAGTAGGGGTAATATAGAGCGCTAATAAGATCTCGTATAGGCTAGTTGCAAGGAACTAGAAACCCTTAGGATAACGGGTCTCCTAGTAAATAAGGCTAGTAAAAGTAGAGCCTATAATAGCAACTATAGGGTAAGAAACCTAGCAGGCAGCGCTACTATAAATAACTAGGTTATCTGCGGAATAGACAATTAACTCGCGCCTACTAGCGCGGACTAATACGTTATAACGCGTAAGCTACGGGGTGCTAAGAATAAATTCCTATATTAGCCTAGGGATTAGGTATGCAATAATAGGCGTAAGCTAGCTATTAATATTAGCAATAAAACGCATAATATCCTAAATTAATAATATCTCCTTAAAACGACTATCCTAATCTCGACTAATCGAAATAGCTATCTAGACTATACGCGGCTAAGGAAGATATACTCTTTTAAGCTAGTAATATTAAACTAGCGATTCGCTTATAGCAGTATAGTAATTATAGCTATAGTCTGCCTGCGTATCGATAAAAGTAGTAGAGTTTATAAGTATAGGAAAAAAAAGGGGCGCAGTATCTATATCCCTCTTAATTTCCTTAAATTATATTGCTAAACTACTATTAATATCCTCGATATAACTACTTGCCCCTAGCAAGAGACTTATTGTAGGGGCAGTATATTTCCTGCCTAGCCTAGAGAAGCATTAGAAGCATCTACTATATCTATAAAACGTACGCGCGATATAGATAGGCGACGCGCCGGATAGAGGTTATAGGACTTTAGGAAGTGCCTAGGGATACTATAGCAAAGGCATATACTATTAATACGGCGCTGCTTAATTATATCTAAGCTAACCTATATTGCTTAGCGGCAGGTATTAGACTATTGCGGATAGCGGGCAGCAGGTTAAGAGGAAGTGCCCGCGCTATAGATATCCGTTATTAGGGTATTTTAGCAGTGCTAAAGGACATTCGAGAAAATAAGGGCGAACAATTATATCTAATTAAGTTAAAAGGGCCAGGAACTAATTAATTAAAAAGGGTCTTTATTAGCTTCCTCTCTTAGGTAGCAGTAATAGGCGCGCTTATCTCGCTAATAGAAGGATAGCCTTTACTAGAACGAGAAAAGCAGTTCTTAAGATATATATATTAGGTGTAGGTAGGGCATTAACATATATTAGTATAATATAAGAGAGGACTCTGCTTAAGTTAGCTCGGGTCCTTAATCTATTAATATCTGCTTATATCTATTTCTTTCTTTTCTTCCTTAAGGGAAGAAGGCAGAGTTTTATATATATATTTCCCTAATCCTAATCCTCTTCTTCTGCTTTATCTTCCTAATCTCCCTGCAATCCGCTTCTAATCTCGGACTAAGTTCGATCCGATTATACTATAAGTACTGCCTAAATATAGCCCTATTGTATAATTAAATGCTTTATCTATGCGTACCTATCCCTAGTTATTTCCTTTAGGGGCAGACACGCGTTAAGACGCGTAAATAATTCGTATCGTGCGTAGTTATATTTATATACTAGTAGTCCTCTTTTTTTATTATCGAATTATCGTAGGGGAAAGAAATAAATAAGAAGAAGAAAGGTAATAAAGAAAATAGTATATAGGAAAGGCAGAAAGGAAGAAATAATATAGGAAATAAATAAACGAGTATATAAAGAAGAGTATAGTAAAAAAAAAAGGGTAAAGAGAATAGTTTTTCGGAGGGTAGTAGGGTTATAGTGCGTACTTACTATATTTCGCGCTTTTTATATACGTATACGTAACTTACCCCGCGAAATAAATTTATTCCCTCTCTTCCTTTTATACTTCTTTTTTTCTTCTTCCTTCTATACTCCTAATAATATAGCAAAGCATTATTATTACTATTAAAAATAAGTATAACTAAACTCTAATAGAAATAGCAGTAATACCTTCTAAAATCGTTACGCAAGGCTAATAAAATATTCTAGAAATACTACTAAAGCTAGCTAAAAAGCGTAGGGGTAGGGGCAGGGGGAGGGGCTATAGGGCCAGGCGGGGGAGTAGGGAGGGTAGGCCTTTAGGCGAGGATACCTTAAGAGAGATAATAGCTATAAGCAGTAATAATAATAATAATAGCAATATTGCTCCGGTTCCTCCTCTGTATACGCGGCAAAGTAAGCAGAATTTTAGTCGATTTACTCGCAATTTCGCAATATTTTATAAGAGTATTAGACTAATTTTATATAGGTATCCTAGCCTTATTATTAAGCAGCTTGCCGTTAATACTTTAGGCTCCTAGACGCATACCGCTGCTAATAATACTAAGTTATCGCCTTTTCCTAGCTATAACTATGCTTAAAACGCTAATAATAATAATAAAGACTCCTAAGACGCTAGGCAGGTCTTATTAAAATCCCTAAACCCTAAGTCGTAGTCGGCCGCATAGAGAGGTAACGAGGATAGTCCCTTATTACTAGTATATCTCCCGTCTAGCTTAGTAGCCGCTAATAACTAACGCTTATTAGGAATAGGACTTAGCTATAGTAAAGAGTTGCTTTTGCTACTTATCGCGGGGATTAAGGTGCGAGATTATAAGTATCCCTTTCTAATATCGAAATAATTCTTAGCTAATATTAGATATAAAGTTAGCACTTAAAGCTAGGCGCGCTATACAGGCTCTAGCGGCGTTTATCTAGATAAACTACCTTTTCGACGAGTTTTAGAAGGGGGAGTATACTAATTTAGCTCGTATAGCTATGCAAGCCCGCTAGGAGTTTAGAATAAAAAAATAATCCTATAACGTAGTTTGCTAGCTAGGCTCCTAGGGGCAAAATTAGCAGGGAAATTTAGCTAGGGGCAAAAAAATTAAGCAAGCAAAGCTAGGCAAAAACAATTTTAAGCATAGCTAGGCATAATAAAATTTTAGATAGATTTAGCTAGGCAGATAATTTTTATTTATTAGTTTGCCTAGGCTAAATTAATAAAAGAGATTCTTGCTTCCTAAACGTAACGAGTATAGTATAATTATATATCTATATAAAAATATTTAGGATATAAAGACGTAATCCCTTCGAAATAGAAAGAAAATAAGTATAATATAGAGGCGATATCTATCTAATTTCGGGTTAGTATTAAAAAGAAGTATTCTAAAAATCGTAAAGAGTAAAAAACAAAAGTAAAAAAATAATCGAGAAGGTTTCCCTAGATAAAGAAATAAATCCCTCCGGGTATCTCGATTATTATCCTAAATATTCTAGGGATAAGTCGAGGTCCTTAAGAGATTAAAACTATAGGCTATAAGAGTCTATTCCTTCCTAAGGATCTTATTATTATTCGAGGTCGATTTAGTCGTCCTAAACGTTCTAGGTATAAGTCGAGGTCCTTTAAGAGATTAAAACCGCAGGCTATAAGAGTCCGTTCCTTCCTAAGGGTCCTATTATTATTCGAGGTCGATTTAGTCTTCCGAGCAGCTATTATACCGTCTAGTACTATAAGAAATTAAAACCGCGAACTCTAGGAGTCCGTTCCTTCCTAGGGTAAAGGTCGTTTCCTAGCTTAGGTCTAGGCATCTATTCCTAGCTAATCTGCATTTTATCGGACGTAGGACTCGTATTAATAGCTAATAGTAATACTAATTAGTATAGGTAGGGTATTAATATATATTAGTATAATATAAGAGAGGACTCTGCTTAAGTTAGCTTAGGTCCTTAATCTATTAATATCTGCTTATATCTATCTCTTTCCTTTCTTCCTTAAGGGAAGAAGGCAGAGTTTTATATATATATTTCCCTAATCCTAATCCTCTTCTTCTGCTTTATCTTCCTAATCTCCCTGCAATCTGCTTCTAATCTTAGACTAAGTTTAATCCGATTATGCTACGAGTACTGCCTAAATATAGCCTTATTGTATAATTAAATGCTTTATCTATGCGTACCTATCCCTAGTTATTTCCTTTAAGGGCAGACACGCGTTAAGACGCGTAGACGATTCGTATCGTGCGTAGTTGTATTTACACATTAGGACTAGCAACTACTTTTAGATATAAAGATAAGCAAGTTTCGCCCTTAGACTTAGCTTTAAGCTATTACTAAAAGCCGTTTATTATACTTCTTTAGTCCTAGAGAAGACTATAAATAAAAACTCTGCCTTTTATTATCTTTAACGAATTGCTAAACCTTTAACCCTTATAAATATTTTAAGATATATTGCACTTTTTAAACCTTTTAATTAAATGCTTTTTATGCTTTATTGTATTATTTTATTCTCCCTTACCTACTTTTTAGACCTTATTGTTTTTAGAGACTTTCCTATTTACGATATCTATGCATACTAGTATATAGAGATCCCCTACGTATTCTAACCGCTAATATAAGTATTACTAAGGGAGTTACGCCCCTTAGAGTCGGCTGCGCGTGCTATAGGTGCCTTCCTCCCCTTGCTAAAACTAGTCTCTAGGGCGTAATTCCCTTAGTCTCGATAAAAAGGTTATTATAACTACCTACTAGGGATTATAACGACTTAACTAGAGGGGACGAGGGAACTCTATCTTAATAATAATAACTACTTGCTAAAAGACTAGACCTTCTAAACCGATTAGTGCTAAACTAAAGGACGATAACTAATAATATATTAGAAAGAAGAAACTAATATTTAACTCTATTAATCGACGTCGGTTAAGGCTACGTTGCAGTACTCCTAATATTATAGACCCTAGTTTACTAATAATCCTATTATAAGCAACCTAAGCGCTCTTATCGATAGAAGTAACGCAAGAACTAATTAATTAATAGATATTAGAACTAATCTATTAACCGATATCGACTTAAGTCGCCGAATCCTAGACTATATTTACTAATTATTTAATACTCTATCTTCTAATAACGCTTTTTCTTATACTCGGATATATCCTTTAATTTAGTTTAATTACTACGAGCTTTCTTATTATTACCTAGATATATCTACTTAGAATTTATCCTTCTAGCTTTCTTTCTATCCTAATATTTATTATATAAGTTATGCTAAAGAAATCTGTTAATCTTTCTAAATAAACTTTACTGTTTTTATCCGGAATTTAAACTCCTACTTCTAAAATATCTGCTAAACTAGTTAATTATGCCAGGACGGCTAGCAACGAGGAAGATATTCGACGCATTATAGCTACGGTTAGTAAGACTATAGCTAAAACTCAGGTTATTAGTATCTAGCCTGCCTTCCCGCTAATTACTAAGTTTATAGGCAATAATATAACTAAGTTCCTTAACTGTTTTAAGAAGGAAATAGCTACTATAGGTATTAGCGATAATTCGAAGGTAGATTAGCTTAAAGAGTATATAGTTAAGAAAGAAGCTACAAATATAAAAATCTTAACGGAAGATTAACTATAGAAAACAGCTAAGGAGGCCTTAATTAAATACTATAGCGCTCTAGACTCAGCTTAGAAGGACACGTTAGACAAAAGGCTTTGCAATTATAATGCTAAACGCCCGGAAATATACGAATAGGTTTCTAACTAGATTTAAACCTATAATTATCTCTGCCGCAAGAAATATAGCGATAAATATTAGGATACTACTATAGAATCCGGAAATATCTATAACGCGTTACTACGTTAGATACGAGTTAGAGTTCTAGCTAAGAGCAGTCTTAATATTAGAAAATTAACGGCTCTTAAATATAGCACTTTTACGGAAAAAGTTTTAACCTTTCTAGAGCTATACCTCGAGAATTCTCGTCGTTAAATCGCCGCTAAAGCTTATAATTAAAAGCTTTAGCAGGGTTATAAGGAAGCTGTAAAGTTCTTTCCCGAAGAAAAACGACCTACGTTTCCCGAGAGGATTTATAAGAAGTCCTTTAATAAGGCTAATAAGAAGACGATAGCCCCTAACCTAGTGCTTACTAAGGTCGACGACCTTATAAAATAGCTAAGTTCCCTATCGATTAATATAGCTAATATTTAGGATAAGCTTTATAGTCTAACGAACCGAGAAAGGAATCGATACGCCTTAGGTTTTTATAGTCGGCTAATTATTACAGCCGGGGTCCAGGGGCAGGACGTAGAAGCTTCCTCGGATACAGAGGATCGAGATATCGCTATTAATATAATCTCTAGTTAACGGAATTACCAATATTACTACTATAATAAGCCTACGCATTACGCTAATAATTGCCCCTTAGGCACCTATAATAAGGAACTTAGGTTTAGTCGATACGACCTAGGTACTAGCGAAATCTTCCTTAGTTCTGCTGCACTCTTTAGCTAAGTGCTACTAAGTTTAGGAAATAAGTTTATTAGCGCTAGAAGTTATATCCGTTAGCTTCTAGTTTATTAGGTTAATGCCTATCCTCTATCTTTTATTTCCTATTTGCTAGCTAAAGTAAAAGCTATAGCAGTGCCTGCGTATAACTAGGCGGCTACTAAAAAGGAATAAAAGATTATTTAGAGCTTTACCGACCGTAATAAGATAACCTGTTAGACCCTTCCCCTAGCGATAGATGCGTCTAGCCCTATAACTTTAGTTATTATAATTTAACGTAATAAGCCGCGAGTTAATTAAATAGTCTATATTAATAGTACCTAAATTGCAGTTAACGCTTACGAATTAAAGAGGCCTAGGGTTAAGGAAGTTCTAGATAATAAAATTATTCTGCAAACGCCTACTAATAGTCTATTATAGATACAATCTTCTACTATGCGACCTTCTAACGGATTACTGCTAGCCCAGGCTAAGGAAGCTATATAAAGGAATACCGATATTAATTAACAGAAAGGAGCCTAGAAAGAGGCTCTCCTCGCAGCAACTAACCTTCGTTATCGACTTAACCCTGAATTTCTAAAGGATAAGGTAACTAATATACTCGCTAATAAAATAGTTTCGAAGAAGATGCCGATTTCTATTGCTAATCTTATTTACCTTATCCCTAAATTTAGATATCTCGCGGTTTAATAATTTATAAACAAAGCGGATAGGGTTAACTATAAAGCCTTTATAGATAAGGTAGTAATAATCGAAAAACGACCCGCGTCTACTAGTACTTATTGCCTTTAAATCGAACCTAAGCTTAAGGTCTTAGTTAATAGTAACCCCCTAGACTTTATCTAGGAAATTTATTACGGCCTCTATATTAATATGCTCTAACTAGATAACGTCCTACTATAACCTCTTAATTAATACCCGATAGTATAGGACGAACGAACTTTTAGTGCTATAGATTATATTTCCCGAGAAATTTTTATCGATCGAGTCCCTAATACTTTAGTTATAAGTTAGCCCTCTTAGGTTCCGGATTCCCCTTAGGTTTTGCCTGCTGCTATTTCCCCGTTCGATACTCCTAAGATAATACAGGATCTCTCCCGGATATAAGTCCGCGTTAGCAGCCTTAAATTACCTATTATATTAGCCCTTCTAGATACTAGTACTAAGACGAATATCCTTACTGCTAGTACGGCCTGCAACCTTAACCTAGAATACCGCCCTATCTAGGTTAATACTATATCCTTTAATAAAAAGCAAACTAAGCTTATAGTAATTGCGGATATAGTTGTTTTTATTAGCCCTATTTATATTCTGCTTTAGATTTTTATTTATAATAATAACGTTCTCGTTCCTTTTATCCTCGGTATGCCTTTTATATATCTTACTAAACTTTCTTTTAATTATCGGACTACGACTAGCAACCTTTATACTCGCTATCTCTTTAGCTCTACTCGCATCGTTACCCTAGTCGCTAGACCTCTATAGTAGGATAATAAATATCCGATTTTACTCCTATTAACTTCCGTTATTATACTTTCTAATACTATACTAACTATTCTAAAGGAGGATAGAGGGGAGATAGTTATTACCTAGAAAGGATCTAATTAAATATCCCTAGACCCTAAGGATAAAGTTATAGCCTTTAGAATTAGCTACGAGATATTATTAGATATCTTAGATATACTAGTTAATAATAGCGACCTAACTACGAGCTCTAAAGCTATAGTAATACTAAAGGTTGCCTAGGATATCGAACGTTAGGATAACCTAGCCTAATAGCAGGCTACCCCGATTATTAGCACTATATATAAACAGAAAGCGGATAAAAAGCGCCCTATTAACGACGTCTAACTAAATAGATCTATTCCTATTAGAAACTTCTCCTAGAAAATATAGAAGTAAGACCTAGTTAAGGACTAAGTCCGTACTAATAGACTATTTAATTAATTTATTACTAGTAAGTTCTCGGCTATACTAGAGGGCGAATAACTTACTTTTAATTACTTAGAGGGCAAAAAAAACAACACAAAATTATTTTTGCCGCAGCGACGACGAAGCGCTCGCTGCGATCTCTTATTGCGACTGCAAGTCTTCTTCTTTAGTCCCCCTTCTCCCCTTTTCGTTTAGCATAGCGCCGTCCGCGGCGCCCCCGGATAGGGCCCCTGGCGACACCGTCGGGGTCCTAATAGTAATCGATAGGGGTCCTAAGGGGATCGCGTAGTTACGATAGCACCTGCATATAAGTGCCAGCTAATTTAATATTATCGACGCACCCGATAAGGACCCGTTTATAGAGACGTTACGAGCGCTAACTAATCCTATTATAAAAGACGCTTTTAATAGTCTCGCTAGGGTAGTCTTATATAAAAATTTTAGGGCTATATAGGCTATTATAGATACAGTGTGGAAGAAGCTTTAGAAGCGCGCCCCCGCTGCTGCTAAGATAGACGAGACCTCCCTTCCTGCTACTATTACCCGTGCAATCCAGAAATCCGTCGAATCGGCCGTATAGAAGGTTCTGCAACCCTATACGACTAGGTCGATACTATCCTAGGCCGCCGTACTTGCCGCCCCCGCTACTATACTAACCTCGGGACTACCTCTTATCCGACTAGTACTAGCTCGATAGGAACGCGAGATGCTTATCTTAGTTTAGGGCGTCCTAGTTACTAAGGGGGCTCCCTCCCTTACTCCTATAGAGATTATTACTAAAGCTAATTCCGCTATAAGCAACTCTGCTATAGTTGCTGCTAGGCATTTACTAAGCAGCGATATTATGCTTACTTTCGACCCTAATAAGATATCGTGCCCTTATCCTAAAGGATAGATTTAAGCGGCTTTTAGCGAGGAAGCAGTACTTACCTAACGCTCGTACGCTATAATTACTAAGGGCATCTGCACCTTAGCCGCCCTCTAAGATAGAGATAAGTTGCTTTAGGGCATTAAGGATATTAATAAAGTCAATATTATCCAAGCTCGGGCAATTAAGCCCTATAAGGGACCCTAGGGGGTCGCGCCTTAGACCTGCCTTATCCTTAGTATTAGCAGTATCGCTAATACTAATCGACTCTATGCGAATAGGCTAATTATCGATGCTAAGATTATTTACTGCAAACCCTATAAGGATACTATCCGCCTTAAATAATACTATTAATATTTCTAGTTCGGCTATATAGCTAAATACTGCAAAAACACCCCGCGTTATAAGCACTGCGGGTCCTCCCCGCACGAGGGAAGGGAGACTAACTGCCCTGCTTTTAAGGGTAAATATTAATACTGCTATATCCTATGCAAAGGAAACTACGCCTTATAGTCCCAGGATTATAAAGTATCCTGCTAGCACTAGGATAGGGCTAGATCCGCATACCCTGCGCGACCTCGTCGCTTCTAGGACTACTATTAGGACTACTTACTAAACTATAGCTAAATACCGACTACTTCTTAATAGCTGCTCGCTTCCTAGCCTGCACTTACTACTAACGAGGACGGCTTTACCTAGGTCTCGCTACGAAAACGGGCCTACTGCGGCTCCCTAGGTAATACGGAAATTCCCCCTATTAACCCCCTAATCGGATACTCGCTATAAGCTAGAGGCGGCCTCCGTAGCCGTTCCCGCCCTATAATAGGATAACGAGGCCGCGCGCAGCGTAGTGCCGCCCCTATATCTACCCCTTCCTACACCTAGCTTACGCTAACGTCTTAATCGCTATTTACTATCCCCTCTATATAACTTAATAAAAATTAAGGCCCTTATATAGAATATATAGAAATCGAACTATTTTATCTACTTTGCCCTTTTTTCTAAATATAGCTATAACGTAGTAGCTATCTAGGAGGCTTAGCTTAATACTAACGGCTAACTACTAGTCCTAGGCCTCGCCCCCTACTATCTTATTTAGGGCGAGGGCAGGGCCCTCCTCTATATATATAAGCGCTATAATCTATATACCTAGATACCTATTCTCGGCTAGGACGTTGCGGGAGCCTCCTTTGCTTATAGCCCCCGAATCCTATTAGTTTACTCCCCTCCTATTAGTATCGTAATAGGCCCCCTCCTTTATCTATAGGACTAGCTCGACCTAGGCTCCCCCTATATCCTCCTCGGTAACCTTAACGCTTATTATCCTTCTTAGGATCTCTACGAATAATCCTTACTATATATCCTCGAGTTCCTCCGGGTAGCGGGACGGCTATGCCTCGAACTCGTTACTCCCCTATATAAGGTTACTTAGGAAATATACGGCCGCTAATCGAGTACTATCGACCTTATCTAGGTATCTCCTAGCTGCTTCCCGACTTTCCTTAGCCCCGACCTCGACCTAGAGGGTTCTAATTATATACTATAATCCGCCTCTTTCGACCTTAATCCCCCCCTTAATACGGCCCCTACTAGGCGTTAGAAATTATTTAATAGGGACGTCCTTATTACTAAGGCACGCAATAAGCTCCTGCCCTCCTAGGCGCTTATAGGTTCCCTAGATTAGATAGACGCCACTCTAGACTAGCTGTACTAGGAACTCGATACTATAGCGACTATTACTATCCTATCTCTTCCCTAGCGACTTAGCCTAAAGTCGTGCCTTTAGTAGATATAGGAGGTTAGCAAAGCAGTGCGCGATGCGAAGCGAGCTAGGCGGGCATAGCGAGCAAACCCTAGCCTATCCTAATAGCAGGCCTTAGGAGATAAAACTATTATTTAAAAGGCTGCTATTTGCAAGGCGAAACGCAATAACTAGCAGGACTTTCTCGATAGCGCATCTAGCAACCCCTAGACCCTATAGTCTATAACTAAATAAGCGCGCTTGCGAAGCTAGACCCCCCTAGAACCGACTTATATACCTGCCCTATAACGTAATACTTCTAGCGGCTTATAGTTATCCTACGAGGGAAAGACTAGGCTGCTTGCTAATAAGTTCTTTCCCCTAAGTTTAGCGAATACTCCCCCCCTTTCCCTCGAGGACCCCTTCCTAGCTATTAGCATCGCCCCCGAGGTTAGCGAATCTAAGGTATACTCCGCCCTTTTTAGTATTGCCTCCTAGAAATTAGCTAGTCCTAATAGGATCCCGGTCGGCTTCCTTAAAGGGTGCGGCCTACTATTAGTCTCCTTCCTTACCTTAGTCCTCCGTAGTTATATTGCGTACGGCTACTTCCCTGCTCGATATAAGGAGTCGAACGTTATAGTGCTTTAGAAGGCAGGCAAGAGCCCGGAGGTCCTATAGACCCCTAGGGGTTATAGACCAATCTCGCTACTTAATATAGTTAGGAAGGTACTAGAAACCGTTTTAGCATAAAAACTATCCCGCGCTACTAAGGCTACTATAGTCCTCCCTTTTAGATAGATAGGAAATAGACCTCGCTATTCTACTAATAGTATACTATTTATGCTTACTAAAATAGTATACGCGGCCTAGGCCTAGCAGGGCTCCGTATTGCTCCTTATGCTTAATATAACTAGCGCCTTTAACTACGTTTTATATAGCAAGCTTATCGCTACTCTTAACCTCCTCGGCTTCCCCCCCTAGCTTACTGCGCTTATCCGTAGCTATCTTACTAGCCGCAGTTCTAGGCTTAAGGTCGATAGCCGCCTATCCAAACCCTTTAATATTAAGAGGGGCGTCCCTTAAGGGTCCCTAATATCCCTAATCCTATTTATCTTATATATCTCTTCCCTCTACTACTAACTCGAATAATAAATCGGAATTATTCCTATAGGGTTTGCGGATAATATAAATATTATTAGCACTAGCCGTATACTATAATAGGTTCGGGACTAGTTAGTCCGAGCATAGGAGGTCTGCTAAGATTAGGCCTATAAGTATAAGATATCGTTTTAACCCCTTAAAAGCGAACTCCTTTACTTTATATACGCCCGCACCGCTAATATAAGCCCTTTTACCCTTAACGGCTCCGTTATAGTCCCTATGCAGGAGGCCCGCATGCTTAGCGTCTGGATTTATTAGAAGCTTAAGTAGAAGGCTTACCTGCGCCGACTTATATAGAAGCTCTAGAAATAGCAGCTTATACTAACTAACCTCGCTATATCTATATAGGGATTCTCTCTTATCTACGCGCGTAAGATCTATATAAAGGTTATCTGCTTAGCAATCGCTTATAGTTCCGCCTACTTCGCTCCTATTATAATCCTATCTAGCCCCCCTTGCAGTCCTATTTATAAGGAATTATCTAAGGTCTAATCTAAATGCCTTAGGGTTATTACTAGGGCCTATAGGGCTACCCCCTTATACTATATAAAGTCTAAAGCTTTCGTCCCTCTACTCGACCTCTACTTCTCCTACTGCTCTGCCCGCACCTTCTAGCTCCTCGAGGCTAATAGTATCGTAGCAGGCATTCGAGCCGCGTGCGCCTAGGTCTCCTAGCGTCTCTAGCCCCGCTATAGTCGACCCCCTGCCCCCTATATTATACTCTAGGCACTAAGGGACTCTATAATATATTAGGTAGGGTTACCTAACCCTAGTTTATAGTTACGTCGGGACTTATATAAGCGCCTTCGGGCTAAATAGCTCCTCTAATAGGACTTATAGGAGGGCTGCCTAAAGCACTACGGATAGTCTTACGGACAGGCTACTAATAAACGCCCCTAATTTAAACCGCGCCTTGCCCTCGACTTATATACTACCCTTCCTAAATTCCTTAGCAGCGTCCTAATATAGCTTTAGTCTAGCAGAATTAGGCTAAACCGCTTTCTCTATACCTGCTATATCCCTAATATTCTATCCCTATATTACCCCTATAGTACTAGCGAGGATAAGACTGCTAAGCACCTATTCCTCCGCTACCCCTGTATAAGCGCCTAGAGACTCCTGCTCTCCGACCTAGGCCCCCCGAGGGACTAGGCTAACCTTACTCGTCTACTTAGCCGCAAGGTCTCTACTAGCAAGTTAGCTCTATAGTTTATACAACTATATTGCCTATATTAGTTCGACCTCGCCCTTATACTATATAGGACAAAGGGTATTACTACCCCCTAGGGGCAGACCGCCTTTTTATTTACTAACCCTACTCTAGAAGTACTAATAACTCTACCTGCCTCCTAACGCTCTCCTGCCGCGACTACCCCGACCCCTATGCCTACGACTGCGACCCCGCTTAGGGGGGCGTCTAGGCCCTCGCCTCGGAGTCCCTATCGCTACTAGGGTCGCGGCCGGGTCCCCTCCTCCCGCTAAGGGACCCTTACCTCTCGAGATAATAATAAAGGAAGAAGGAAGGAGAGAAGGAGAAGGAGGAAGGAGAGGTTTATATACCCCCCCTAGAGCGGATTTACTATTATTCCGATTCTGCCGCCCCCTCTACCCTTACCGCCCTCCCCTCCCCCTCCCCTACTTTCCGCGCTAAGTTATTACTACCCTTCCTTATCTCCCCCTTATCTTTTTTATTTTTCCGAGACTACTCTAGCGGGCAGCTGCCCCGTACCTTACTATACTACCGCGTTCCCCGCCTTGCGACCCCTAGGGGCGCGAGGCCTTTCCTTTGCTCTATTTGCTAGGGGGTTTTCCCCCCTAGGGGGGTTTTTCCTACTCGATATATATAGAGGTTCTAGATGCCTTTTACGGCCCCTAGCGTATAATTAATAATAAAAATTACTTAGAGGAAATTCGACTAAGAATAATAGAGACCCTATCCGACGCGGAATAGGGCCTGCTTAGAGCAATCCTTTTTAACTAGAAAGCTATACTTTCCTAGGACTATAGTAAATAAGGCTAAGTCGACCTATTAGTTGCCCCGCTAGTAGTATTTAAAGTTATCGAGCATAAGGCATAGCAGGCTAAGCCTATTAATATCCCTAAAGCGATATTGCTATAAGTAGTTAAATTACTTAAGAATAGAGTTTAATATAGGGTATTAGAACCTAGCTATACGTTATACCGGAACTACTATATAGTTATTGCTAAGAAGGATAAAGGGGTACGACTTATTAACTCGGTTACGATACTTAATAGTTATACGATTCGAGATGCTAACCTACCTCCTTATACAGACGAATTTAGCAAATAATTTGCTACCTGCAAGATCCTTACGCTTCTAAACCTCTTTTTAGGCTATAATTAAATACCTTTAGACCCGAGGAGCTAAGATAATATTACTTTTGCTATATTAATTAGCCTCTTTTATTAATACCCTATACTAATAGAAGCAACGAATTCGGTTAGTTAATTTATAAGGGTTATGCAATAGATCCTATTCGATCTTATCCCTAAGGTGTGTAATATATTTATCGATAATATCCCTGTCCGCGGCCTAGAGACGATATATAATAACAAGGAAGCCCTACCTAGGATCCGGCGTTATATTTTCGAATACCTTATCTCCCTTAATAAGGTACTCGTTAATATTAAGCTTGCTAGCTGCACTATTGCTAGGAAGAAGTCCTAATAGTATTAAACGTCGATAGAACTAGTCGGGTATATAGTCGGTATATATAGCAGGAAGCTAGTAGACTATAAGGTCGAGAAACTAAAGTCCTAGGTTAAGTATAATTCTATCCGCTAAGTTTGTTATTTCCTTAGCCTTATTAGGTTCTACTAAATCTAGATTCCTAAGTTTGCTTAGATTGCAAAGCCTTTAATATTACTACTTAAAAAGGACGCGGCCTTTAAATAGACGGAAGAATACTCTTAGGCAATAGCGGATTTAAAAGCGCCCCTTTTAGACCCTTAGTTCCTAGTACTACTTAATCTAGGACTAAGCTATAGGGAAATTATCCTTATATGCGATGCTAGCGCTACTAGATAGGGAGCGGTCCTATTCTAGGAAGTAGATAATATCCGACGAACTATATAATTTAAAAGCAGCATTTAGAACCCTGCTAAGGCTAACTATAATACTATAAAGAGGGAATGCAAAGCCGTCTTATATACTATGCGTCGACTCCGCCTTTATTTTTATAGGGTTTATTTTATTTTAGAAATAGATATACGAGTCCTTATTAACTAGTTAAAAGGTTCTTTTAAAGACGTTCCGGGAGCAATAGTTACTCGTTAAGTTAGCTATATTTTTCTTTTCGATTTTATAGTCTAGCATATCTCGGGTAAGAAAAACCTTATTACTAATGCTCTATCCCGCAAACCGACTATAGAAATCGACCGGATTAAACGAGAAAAGGATAGCAACTCCGAGGACTTTATCGACCTGTACTTAAATACTATCTAGAGTTCCTTGCCTAATTAAATACTTTTAGATACTTATTATTAAATCGCAGACTTTCTAAAGGATATAAAGCGACCCTAACTAATAAAGCCCTAAGTCTTTCGACGCTTTAAAAACCGAGCAATAATATTTATAATTGCCGATAATTAGTTATAGAAACGACCTATATATAAAGAAAGATTCCTACGTCTAGTTATAAATAATAAGGACTATCGACGAGCTATTATTACTAAATTCTACGAGCAGATAGGATATAAAGGTCGTTAAGTTACCTATATATATATTAAGGAATAGTACTAGTAGCCGGGGCTTTAGAACTACGTTAGCGCTACTATTTCCGTCTGCCCGATATGCTAATTATACGATCCTTAGAAGCCTTAAGAATTATCGGTCCCTATAGCTCTAGGGCAGCCTTTTACGAAAATACACCTTAATACTTAGTACCTACTATCTAATTATAGGTATAAGTACTTATTAGAAGCTAGAGATAACCTTACTAGGTAGCTTAAGGTAGCGCCTGCTAAGGAACTTATAATAGTAGCTATAACGAAATTTATACTATCTATTATCTATTATTTTAGTATTCCGATCTAAGCTATAATTAATAGTAGACCCGAAGTTAAATTATTCTTCTAAACTATCCTTAAAGACTTTAGGGTTTATATTATCTTAATATCTCGCTATAACCTAAAGGCGAATGCTATTATAGAAATCGGCTATTAATCTATTATAGGAGCCCTCGCAAAGTTCGCTAAAGAAACCGGGAAATAGGTTAAGTTCCTTCCCTAGGCTATCTTAGCTAACCGCACAGCTATTAAAAACTCATATAGACAATCTGCTTTTTACTTGCTTTTTAGGTAGGACCCTATTTTGCCTTTAGAAGTCGAATTCCCTATATAGCGGCTAATCTAGTAGAACGAAGTTAAGGAACTACTTAATCTACTCGCTGCTAGAATAAGAGTTTTAGGGAGGAAGAAGGAGGATATTAATAAGGCGCGCCTAAAGGTTGCGGCATATAGGGTTAGACTCGCTAAGCGTACCGATAATAATAATCGATATACGATTAGGGACTAACCTATCTAACCTAGGGATCTAGTCCTATCTTATAACGTTTAGCAAGCTACTAACTATAGGAGGATCTCGAAATTAAAGATGCGCTAGGATAGGCCGTTTCGTATTATATCCTGGGCTAAAGTAACTAGAAGCTACTAGATTAAAACCTTAGATAGGATTCCTTTAAAACGAACTATTTTAGGAGACTACCTTAAAGCATTTAGATAAGATGCAGATAGCTAATAGGAATCTTCTTTAGACGACTAGTTGCTCTAGAATCGCTTATCGCAAAGCCTACTACTTCCTAATAAGAATAACTATAATAGTACTAATAGTCTTCTTGCTTCTTCCTATTATAATAATAAGCTTAATTAAATAGTTTTAAGGAGTTATAATATCCTATATAAAGTACTAACTAACGAATCTATTATTGTAGATAGTCTTAGGCCAATATCTATAAAACTACGATCGATAATTAAGGTCTGACTCCCTTAAATATCGGATGCGCAGAAGTCCCTATATATTAGTGCTATCTTACGGCTACTATTTTAGGACTAATTTTTCTCTTCTTTTTATTTAAATAGGAGTTTAGGAAGGAGTTTAGTTTTCTATTATTTTCCTTTTTTCTTATATCTTATTTACCTTACTTAGCTATATTACCGACTCCTTTCTTTTATCTTTCTTTTTATTATAAGCCCCTACTTCTAATTAAATACCTCTACTATTTTCTAGCTGCTTAGGCCCTTTCCTCGATAGCGACCTAATTATTATTTTCGCTAGGTTATAGACTATTATCTATAAATAGGTTCGGCATATCTTTTGCTAACTAAGGAGATACGCAAGGGTTTATATAATCCTTATACGCTACTGCTAAGTTAGCAATACCCTTGCTACCTGCAAAGCAACCTCTTATCTATAACGCCTTACTAACTTCCTTGCCGTCCGTATAACTAGGGACTTCTCGCTAGTTATAAATAGCAGCTCGAGTTCTATTCTATATATAGTTAGCATAGGTAAAGTTCGCTATACTAGGCATAGAAACGCACTTATAGAAGGGAGATAAAATATACTCCTTATAGCACGTTATTATAGTCGACTAAGACTAGATATAATATCTATATATTCGAGGGTTCCTTTAGCTAAATACCGCTATAATAATAGCTCGATAGTATTTAGGGCAATAGACTTCGATTAACTACTTAAAAAAGTACCCTTATAGGTAGGCAAGCTTAGCTAGGATATAAGTAATCTAAGGCACCTTTAACTTTATTGCGATAGTACTTCGCTCCTAAGGACCTAGGAACTAGCTAATAAAGTACTCTAAAGGGGTTATATCTAATATCTCTTCCTTTACTAAGGATAGGGCTTAGTCCGGAACCTCTTAATAAAAAGCAAGCTCTATATATACTAGCACCCTAAGATAGCCTAAGTTCTTTCCGCCTTTATGCTATAGCTTAAATATTAAATACATTTGCGAATAGTTCTATTAGCACGCACCTAATAGCTTTAATTAAATAGTTCCCTACTCTAAAATACTCTATTATTAGGCGTATCTTTAATTTAGTATAACTAGACTATGCTAGAGTTAATAGTACTATTATTTCCTCTATTCCTACTAGCCGACTAACGAGTAACGTAACGTTTAGCAAGCTAGGCCTTTTAGGACTATTGTTATTAGATCCTTCTATCTCCTAATTCTTTTAATAACGCTTTTTTCCTTGCTTAAGAGCTATTATTTATTCCTCTAATTCCGTAGTCTCTATAACTAGGCTATTATTTATCTTTATAATTATTTAGAAGGAGGGGAGAGATAAGCAGGCTCTAGCGCAGCGAACTCGAGGACCTACTTTTCCTCGGTAAGAGCGTAATGCCTTATAATGCCTAAGGCTAACTAAATATATACCTAGGTATAACTATAGCAATATATACGCCTACCTAATAAACTACCTACCTATTGCGCCTAAAGAAGAATCCCTTACTTTCCCTCGTTAATACCTCTTAATTGTTATAAGTAGCAAGTCTTATAGCTATAATAGCACTCTTATGCAATAGAGTAGAGAAGATAATAAGTATATATATCGATAGTAGGGTTTAAGCTAACTAGATAATGCTATTTCTAGATCGAAGCTTTAGCTAGAAAATACTCCTAATAGTATATAGCTAATACACTAGCAGTAGTAGTAATAGCACTAGACTAATATTTAAGGAAATATTAGAGGAAGGCCTAGGGTTCCGTTAACCTGTATAGTATATTGCTAGAACTAACTAGCCGATAGAGGATATATAGATTAAAGCCGACTACCCGATTAACTTCTAGAGGTTTAGTATAGATTAAGAAATAGTCGGTATTAGCTAGTTTAAAAATATCTAAGACTAGAACTATTATTATACAAATCTAGCGAAGTTTATTATTAAAGCTAATAGGCTGCAATAGTTATTTAGCTTTAAGGCTCTAGCAATCTTAAAGCTTATTGCAAGGGGGATAGCGCCCTTATTCTATATCTACGAATAGCCCCTAATAATCTATATTAAGGACGACTATAAGGACTCTATAAATATACTATTCTATAAAAGCGTAAAGTTTAAAAAACCCTTTTTTAACTTTAAAGTAGATATAGGTAGCTCTAGGTTCGCTAGAGGGCTTATTAATTTTATATCTAGCAGCGCACTAGGCGGGTACTACTAGGGAGCATACCTTTAGGATTAGAAGATAAGACTTTTATATATATTCGACTCTAGATAGAATAGCCGAATCTAGCGCATAAAAAGGACGGCTAAATTATAGTTCTTATTATTATCTAAATACTAGGAGATTAATTAAATAGATTTTATCCTTCTCGGATCCTTAGAATAAGAATATAGTTAGGAGTATAGTTACTTAGCTCTAATCGCCCTCTAATACTAGGTGCGTAGATATATAGGGCTTAGACCGAGTTAGATAATTCGACTAGCGAAAGTGCTAAAAGTAGCAGCTAAATAGTTTAGTTAATAAATAATAGCTCCCCTAGAGGGGGAACTCCTTCTCCGGGATTAGCCTATTTAATAGCTAGATAATAATATAATCGATTATAATATATACCTATAGACGGCTATTAGCAGCCTGTATAAGATAGCGGCTAATAAGTTAGGAATAGAGGGGGACTATTTAATTAAGGGGTTGCTAATTCGATTCCCCTTCTAATAGTAGAAATAGATAAAGAGCATAGAGGTCGAGCTATAACTAACGCTAATAATACTAGGGGGACTAAGCCCGGCGAGATTTACTTAGAACTATTATACTACTCGTTACTATCGTATTATTATAGATAAAAGCTTTGTACGTAGATATATTACTAGTATTACCCTCCTTGCTAAGGATTTTTTTGCTACTGCGGATACGAATAATAAAAAGTCCGAGGATAAAAGCAGTCTTTTTAGCGTAAACGAGAATAACGAGATCTACTAGGATTTAACTAACCGAATCTAGGAACTTTAAGCCCTTACGGATACAGCCTTAGCAGTAGGAGAGGAGCCGCTAGAGGAATATACTAAGGCTATAAACGCTCTAGAGAAGTAGGAGGCTAAGGTAGACAAATAAGAAGCTGCCTTAGAAGCAAAGCGCCGAACTTATAAGAGGGTATAAGTAACGTCCCTATAGTAACCGCTAAATAGAGGAGTCTACGAGATCTAGCTAAGGGGATAGAGCCTAACAAGAGGGGATTTTACGCATACTATATATATAAAAAATTAGCCTAAGGCTAGATATATTAGCTAGGCTAAGGTGCTCCGAGTTAATAATAGTAAAGGAGCTAGCGATAATTTAGTAATTTTATAATAGGAGGATTAGATCCAAGCTCTAGAACCTTTTAATTATAAACTAGCAGACCCTTTTCCTCCTACTAGGACAGTTGCTAGTCTAATAGAGCGAACTCGAAGTGCGATACTATAAGAGGAAGCTAGCAATATAGTCGACTGCGATAAGGAAGTGTTTAATTATAAGGAGGCTGCTTTTAATAAAGCATTTAATTATAAAGATGCTATTTATATAAGCCCTCCTAGATAGACTTCTTCTAAGCTTAGCGACCCGGGGGCTAAGACGCCTAGTAACCCTTTTAGTACTAGCGATAATAATTCTATCTTAGGTTTAGCTTTACTAGATCTCCCTACGTTACTATCGATTCGGATTAAAGTGCAGCGAGCAAAGGCTGCACTAGCCGTAAAGAAAATAACGGCTAAAAAAGAGAAGCCTATTGCGAAGAAAATAGTAATAGTACTATTAGGAGCGACCCCTATAAAGAAAATAGCAGGGGAGGTAACTATAGCTATACCTATATAATCGGGGGCCTAGTTATAGCCCTAATTTTATATACTAGTCCTGCTATAACTAGTCCTTTAAGAACCCGACTCTATTCTGCGCAGAGGGACTCGCGAGCAACGACTAATAAAGAGGGCATTTAATTAATCTAAGACCCCTTGTTAGACCCCGTCGAAAAAGGCTAAGACGCTAGTAGTAACGCTAAAGGCTATTGCCCTATAGCGGACGCCTATAATAAATTTAGTAGATTATAGCAACTTTAAGGGGACTATAGTAGAGCAACTTAAAAAAGAAGAAGTCGTACTAGATCTATTTAATTAAGCTATGCGTAGGATCGAGCTATATACTAACTATACTATCTAGACGAAAGATTGCTAGCTATTAGAGAAAGGCGCAGGGGATAAGCTAGGTATTGCGGGAGCTATTATAGCATATACTAGCAGGGCTCTAGCTCGACTTAAGTTGCGATAATTACAATAAATCCCGTATAGCCTAAGGTCCGATTCGTTTATTAGCCTCTAACCCCCGGGGCTTATAAGTCGAGAAGTTTAGCTAGAAATCTATAGCGCTATTAGAGAGCACTTAATTGCATACTATAGGCCCTAGGGAATACGACTTTTATAAGCTAAGAGGGCAGCAAAGCGAGACTTAAACTATTCCTAAAATAGTTTTCCTTATATCTTATTTGCTTTTATCTTTATTTAGGGTTTTGCTTATGCTCTTTTATATGCACTGCTATTATTTCCGTGCGCGCCTTTATTTGTATTTTATTCTTATTATTTGACTTTTGTTTCTATTCCTATTATTACTACTTCCCCCTTTTTCTTTACGGCTTTGCGCTTAGGGAGGAGTTTAGCAGTGCTAAAGGATATTCAAGAAAATAAGGGCGAACGACTATATCTAATTAAGTTAAAAGGGCTAGGAACTAATTAATTAAAAAGGGTCTTTATTAGCTTCCTCTCTTAGGTAGCAGTAATAGGCGCGCTTATCTCGCTAATAGAAGGATAGCCTTTGCTAGAACGAGAAAAGCAGTTCTTAAGATATATATATTAGGACTAGCAACTACTTTTAGATATAAAGATAAGCAAGTTTTGCCCTTAGACTTAGCTTTAAGCTATTACTAAAAGCCGTTTATCGCACTTCTTTAGTCCTAGAGAAGACTATAAATAAAAACTCTGCCTTTTATTATCTTTAATAAATTGCTAAACCTTTAACCCTTATAAATATTTTAAGATATATTGCACTTTTTAAACCTTTTAATTAAATGCTTTTTATGCTTTATTATATTATTTTATTCTCCCTTACCTACTTTTTAGACCTTATTATTTTTAGAGACTTTCCTATTTACGATATCTGTGCATACTAGTATATAGAGATCCCCTACGTGTTCTAACCGCTAATATAAGTGTTACTAAGGGAGTTACGCCCCTTAGAGTCGGCTGCGCGTGCTATAGGTGCCTTCCTCCCCTCGCTAAAGTATTAGGGCGTAGACGCGTCTAGCCGGCCGGAGGAGCCCCTTTAGCGTCGGAACGAGCCTTAAGGCAGAAGGCTTCGATATTAATAGCGACGGACCTAATACGCGTTACCGCCCTAGCATAGTTATTATAAGAGATATCGCGCCTAATATAGTATTAACGTAACTTAGAGGAGAGGGAGTAATAAAAGCGTTAGACCTTAATAACCTTATTCTATAAGGCCCTACCTAATAGGGATAACTTAGCCTTAAATCGGATAAGAAAATCCGAAAAGGACTTAGTAGGGCGCTGCATAAGTTTTTCTAGCTCTGCTATAGCTATCTGCTAATAGTAGGGGTCCGTAAAGACGCTATTAAGGTAGTTAAGGAAATACTCCGTATTATATCTATATTCCTCCCCTTGCTCGAAAAAAGGGGCTACCTTAGCCTATACGGATAGCGCAAGGTGCTAGTATAAAAATACCTACTAGTCGTAGGCAGTACTAATAAACTCCTAGTTAGCAACGAGCTTATATACTATAAGGGAGCGCTATGCTAGGAATAATATCTTATCTCTATCGAATAGCGATCCGGGCGGCAGCGGCTTACGCTTAGGGCGGCTTAACTACGCTATCGCCTATTGCTCTAACCGTAGTATAGTATCCTGCTACTATAAAACGATTTATTAAAGCTTAGCTACTTGCTAAGATAATTAAAGGTATATATTAGGGTCCGCTATAGTAGAAAAAAAAAGCAAAAAGGGAATTAATCTTTATTATTTATAAGGGTCTGACCTAGTACTGCTATAGAATAGCGACCTAAATAGTAATAATAAAGATAAAGAAAAAGAAAGGAAAGATATAATATATAGTAGGGGGGTAGGGCTATATGCGCGCGGCCCGTACGCGTAGATAAGTTATCCTCGCGTAGTATAATAAGATCCGGGCAAAGCCCGGATCCTTTACAGATCTTAATATAAATTTAGGATAAGTTTATCCTAGTTTTCGATTTATTTATTTAAAGCATTTTTTATCTTTCTTATAAGATCCTAGAGGTTAATCTATACAATCTCCTAAGCGAACTTGGTATTCTAGGGTTATTAGTAATTACCTTCTATAGTAATTTCTGCTAATATCCTAGTTATTATTAACGAGAATTCGTATTAATTTTATAGGTGCCTTTATCTAGTATTAAAATAGGTTTCTAAGGGATTAAAACCGCGGGCTATAGGAGTCCGTTCCTCCTTAGTCTCGATATTGCTCTTCTAAATAGTCGATATAGCAGTAAGTTCCTAGATAGTTAAAACTGCGAACTCTAGGAGTCTATTCGTATCTAAAAAGTCTATTAGCTTTCTTAGCTTAGAAACAGGCAATCTAGTCTAGCTAATCTATATATTATTAGATATAGGACTTATATTAATAGCTAATAGTAATACTAATTAGTATAAGTAGGGTATTAATATATATTTATATAATATAAAAGAGGACTCTGCTTAAGTTAGCTCGGGTCCTTAATCTATTAATATTTGCTTATATCTATATCCCTTTTTCTTCTTTTATTAGAAAGGAAGATAAAATATATATAAAATCTTAAAAGTATCTAGGTTAAACTAAAGGTAATATATAATTATCCTAAACTCCGTATAATCCGAATATATAGCCGCCCCTTTTCTCCTTTAAACTATTATTACTACGATTTTAGTATAAACTTATTATAATATTATATGCTTATTATGCTAAGTTTAGGGGTAATCTACTTCCCTTTTTATACTGCCCCTATTATACTCCTATCTCCTATCTAAAGGGGCATAATACTTATGCGGAAAGGGGTAATATGCATTATAATAGGAATAATATTAAATATCTAGCAGAAAGGGGTTTGCGTGCATTGTAACTATAATAATCGCTAAGTTAGTTATAAAGAAGGGGCTTATATGGAAACAGGTTATTCCGTATTCCGTAGTTGCGTCCCTAATTCTAACAAATATACACTATCCTCCCTCCCTATTAATAGCTTCTATTCCCCTTTTTAATATTACTAATTCCCCTACTCCTTTCCCTAATACGTATTTATAGGAGTTATAGTATTCCGCTCTATAGCATAACTTATTATACGCTGCTTGCCTTAATGCATTACGTTTAGCAGTAAGGAAGTTTCCCCCTAAGGCCTATACTTATAAATAAGTAGCGGATTGCGCTATCTCTATTACTAGCTTCCTATAATTCTATAGCCGTCTTTAGGTCCCTTATTAGAAACCTCTTACTATGTCCTTAATCTAGCGCGTTTACGACTCGCCTCTTGCTAGCTACCCTAGGAAGAATATTATATTTAAGCTCCTCTAGCGCGACTTTTACTAGGAGGGGATATTTGCGGATATTGCATGCTTTATACGAAACTATTATTACTATAGGGATTACCTCTGCTATTATTATTACTAGGGCTTTTTTTATCCTTTTCCTATTACTAACTATTTCTAGTCTATAATCTTAATTAATTTTATAACTAACTTTCTAGCTAACTCTCCTAACTCCCTATATTTCCTTATAGTTATTATAGAGTAGCTCTTTAAATACGTTTAGCTTAAGGCTATAATATCTATAGACGCTAAGGCTTATATGCATTATTTTATTTCTACCTAGTAGTGCTTTTATAGCTTCCCTACGTAATTAATCTTAGATTGCGGCTTAAATTAGACTAGGAGTTTCTAGTCTGCCCTTTACTGCTTTATTAGGGTATAGCAGCTCTTATCTACGTCCTATTACTTGCAAATAAATAGTAGTATAGAATATACTAACTAAAAAGTATAGGCTATCCTCTGCTATATAATAGCCTTTTTTTAGTTAAATTAGCCTAATTACCTCCCTGCTTGCTAGCTTGCATTAAATAACTACGAGTTATTAGTTACTAGGCTTAGCCCGAATTATCTTTTATATAGGTTTAATATTCCCTTAATTATAATTAAGAAGTCCTTATTAGCTTCTTTTGCCTTGCCTAAGGAGCATGCTATTACTTTTCTCTAGCACTTTAAGAAAGGGATAGACCTAGTATAGGCTAGTATTGCGTAAGCATAATAGCATTAGCAGGACTCTTCTAATACTATATATTAGCTAGCTAAAAAGTTCTAGGTTAGCGATTTTATTTAGCTAAATATATGCTATATTTGCTCTAACTATTCCTCTAGAAAGCTTAACTATTTCTAGGCTAAATACTATATTATTGCTATCCTATCCTTTCTAACTATTACGCTTAATACGCTATAAGGCATTTACTTTACTTTTTATATTAACCTGCTTAAACGCGCTGCGTTAGACTTATTGCCTTTATAGTTATACGCGGATTTCTAGCTAGACCCTTCTCTCCGTTTATCTAATAATAACCTATCCCTTAATAAGTAGGAGGTTAAGGAAGTACTTACTACTAAAAACGCTCAAGGGCAGCGCTTAGCGAATTTACCCCTATGCTATTCTATACTTGTTAAGTAGTATAGCTATATAACGCCTACCTAGGAGCTTTTAGAAAGTATATAAAACTATAAAGCATTATTATAGTTCAAAGCTTAGTTTAGTAATATATATATATATAATAGACCTTAATATATTTAGCTATATACTCCTATACTATTATCCCTCCCCTCCCTGCTGCCTGCTGCTTATGCCTTATCCCTTATCCCTTCTCCCCCCCTCTCCTCCTTTTACGCCTCCTTTGCCTTATCTTCCTCTAGCTGCGTTAGTTAGCCCCGCGGGTTTAGATTGCTTATTTAGTAAGCGCGGGTAAGTATATTAAGCAAGCTATAGCGGATATAGCTATACGTAGTACTAGTAATAGTAGTAGTAGGGCGTTAAGGGGCAGGGGATAGCTGCGTTAGAGAATTAGCTAAGAAGGATAGCGTAAACCTAGACCTAGCTAACGCTAGCAGAGACGTAATAGCCGCAAGCCCCTATAAGGCAGCGAGTATTATAGTATTAGCCTAGTATATATTAGCCTACTACTACTCCTAGTTTTCTAGGATTACCTATTAAATATCCGCTTAGTAGTAAAGAGCCTCCTTCTAATAAGTAGCGAAGTTATTTAGCCTATAGGCGATTAAACCCTACTATAATTACTACTGCTAATATATTACTACTATAGCTAGGTTTATTCTATACTAGGGGGTAGTCGGGTAGGCAGGCATTATAATAGCAGTAGAGGCTAGAACTAGTATATTGCTATTATTATTATTATTATTACTAGGCAAGGCTATAGGAGTAAACGCGTTTTAAGTAGGCTAAGGTGCAATATAGGCTATAGCGAGAATATTTTAGAGCCTCTCTGCGCGAGCCTAGGATACTAGGGTTATAACTACGTATTAGCTAGGGGTATTACTGCTATATATATAAGCTAGGACTAAAAAAGCTCGGCCCGCCTATAATATCTCTTGCAGGTTACGAACTAGCTGCTATAAACGTACGTTAGCGGTAAAGAGGTGCTTTTCTTATAAGCACTATTTCTACTGCTAATAGCACGTTATATAGGCGGCTCCTTGCCTGCGTACACACTCGGCCTTGCTTATATTATATAAATCTCCTATGCATAGGGTATAAAGATAAGCGACCTCCTTAGGGCTAGTATTATCCTTATTATCCGAATCCCTTTCTATAATAAAGGTCCCTATTGCTTATATAGGCGTTATACTAGGGGTTATTAATATTATTCTTATTTTACGCTAGGTATAGGTTATTATAAGTAAGCTTCTTAATATATATAATTCTAATAATACTCTGCGTTTATTATAGTATATAGATATTATAGATATTATAGATATTATAAAGAGTACGCGTCTGTATTAGTTTATTTTAATCCCTAGGTTATAGTAGGTTAGGGCGATATACGGATTTTATTTTTTCCGCCCTCCTATATTAGGCGGGGTAACTATAGCTAGGAGGGTATATAAAGGATCCGGGCTTTGCCCGGATCTTATTATACTATGCGAGGATAACTTATCTATGCATACGGGCCGCGCGCATATAGCCCTACCCCCTTACTATATATTATATCTTTCCTTTCTTTTTCTTTATTTTTATTATTACTATTTAGGTCGCTATTTTGCAGCAGCACTAGGCCAGACCCTTATAATTAACGCTAATTCCTATGCTTATATAAAGCATAACTCTAAAATAGTTAACCTTTATAATATTAAACTAGGACTTCTTAATATCTCCTTATAGATTTACTTAGTAAAAGCGCTAAATAACCTTATACTATTCTTCCTAATAAGCCTTTTCCTTATTATTATCTAAATAGATTAAAATATTATTAGTATAAGCACTAGTATTATATAAATATAACTATATATAATGCAAATTATCTGCGCGTTTTAACGCGTTCCTGCCCCTAAAGGAAATAACTAGGTATAGGTACGTATAGATAAAGCATTTAATTACGTAATAGGGCTATATTTAGGCAGTACTCGTAGTATAATCGGATCGAACTTAATCCGAGATTAGAAGCGGACCGTAAGGAGATAGGAAAATAAAGCGGAAAAAGAGGATTAGGATTAAGGAACTATATATATAAACTCTGCCTTCTTCCTTTAAAAAAGAAAGGAGAGAGATAGATATAAGCAGATATTAATAGATTAAGGACCCGAGCTAACTTAAGCAGAGTCCTCTCTTATATTATACTAATATTATAAAGGATCCGGGCTTTGCCCGGATCTTATTATACTATGCAAGGATAACTTATCTACGCGTACAGGCCGCGCGCATATAGCCCTACCCCCCTACTATATATTATATCTTTCCTTTTTTTTTCTTTATCTTTATTATTACTATTTAGGTCGCTATTCTGCAGCAGCACTAGGCTAGACCCTTATAAATAATAAAGATTAATTCCCTTTTTGCTTTCTTTTTCTACTATAGCAGACCCTAATATATACCTTTAATTATCTTAGCAGGTAGCTAAGCTTTAATAAATTGTTTTATAGCAATAGGATGCTATACTATAGTTAGAGCAATAGGCGATAGCGTAGTCGAGCCGCCCTAAGCATAAGCCGCTGCCGCCTAGGTTGCTATTCGATAGAGATAAGATATTATTCCTAGCATAGCGCTCCCTTATAGTATATAAGCTTATTACTAACTAGGAGTTTATTAGCACTGCCTATAACTAGTAGGTGTTTTTATACTAGCACCTTGCGCTATCTATATAGGCTAAGGTAGCCCCTTTCTTTAAGCAAGGGGAGGAATATAGATATAATATAGAGTATTTCCTTAACTACTTCGATAGTATTTTTACGGACCCCTACTATTAGCAAATTGCTATAGCAGAGCTAGAGAAGCTTATATAGCGCCCTACCGAGTCCTTTTTAGATTTTCTTATTTAATTTAAGGCTAAGTTATCCCTATTAGGTAGGGCCTTATAGAATAAGGTTATTAAGGTCTAACGCCTTTATTACTCCCTCTCCTCTAAGTTATATTAATACTATATTAGGCGCGATATCCCCTATAATAACTATACTAGGGCAGTAACGCGTATTAGGTCTATTGCTATTAATAGTAAAGCCTTCTGCCTTAAGGCTTATTCCGACGCTAAAGGGGCTCCTCTAGCTAGCTAGACGCGTCTACGCCTTAATACCCTAATAACGGATATCTATAGCGCAGGCACTTCCTCTTAACCTGCTGCCCGCTATCTATAATAGTCTAATGCCTACTGCTAAGCAATATAGGTTAGCTCGGATATAATTAAGCAGCGCTATATCGATAGTATATGCTTTTGCTATAGTATCCCTAGGCACTTCCTAAAGTCCTATAACCTCTATCTAGCGCGTTGCCCGTCTATATTACGCGTGCGTTTTATAGATATAGTAAATGCTTTTAATACTTCTCTAGGCTAGGCGGGAAATATACTGCCCCTATAATAAGTCTCTTACTAGGGGTAGGTAGTTATATCGAGGATATTAATAGTAGTTTAGTAATATAATTTAAGGAAATTAAGAGGGATATAGATACTGCGCCTCTTTTTTTTCCCATACTTATAAACTCTACTACTTTTATTAACGCGCAGGCAGACTATAGCTATAATTGCTACGCTGCTATAAGCGAATTGCTAGTTTAATATTGCTAGCTTAAGAGAGTACGTCTTCCTTAGCTGCATATAGTCTAGATAGCTATTTTAATTAGTCGAGATTAGGATAGTCGTTTTAAGGAGATATTATTAATTTAGGATATTATGCGTTTTATTGCTAATATTAATAAGTAGCTTACGCCTATTATTGCGTACCTAATCCCTAGGCTAATATAGGAATTTATTCTTAGCACCTTATAGCTTATACGTTATAACGTATTAATCCGCGCTAGCTAGCGCGAGTTAATTATCTATTTTGCAGATAACCTAGTTATTTATAGCAGCGCTGCCTACTAGGTTTCTAACCCTATAGTTGCTATTATAGGCTCTACCTTTACTAGCTTTATTTGCTAGGAGACCTATTATCCTAAGGGTTTCTAGTTCCTTACGACTAGCTTACGCGAGATCTTATTAGCGCTCTGTATTACCCCTATTCCTAAAGCGCCCCCTATAATTTCCCTCCTATCTAAAGTCTCTAACTTTGCTAACCTCTTTAGCAAGGAGAAGGCTAGCGCCCTGCTACTTTACTATAGTAGCTAGGATTACTATATTTGCCTGCGTTATAACCCGGATAGTTCCTCGCCTGCTTTCCTATAGGGTCCTTTATATAATATACTATAGGAATACCTTCTCGAGGTTCGCTAGCAAATTACTAACCTAATAGATAAGGGGTAGATTTACGCAAGCTTATTATTAGCGGCCGCTCCTATCCTTCTCGCTAAAAAGCCTAGGGGTAGCTAGCGTTTCTATATTAATTATCGCGCTTTAAACTAAGTTATAGAGCAGGATTACTACTTGCTTCCCTTAATTAAGGAGACGTTGCGTAGCCTTTCTAGCGCCTATTAGTTTATAAAGTTAGATATTTACGCCGCTTTTTATAAGCTGCATATTATAGAGGGTAATAAATATCTAATAGCGTTCTATACCTAGTTTAGGCTTTTTAAGTAGCTTATTTGCCCCTTTAGCCTTGCTAGAGCGCCCGCTTCTTTTTAGCAATATATTAATAACGCGTTAAGCACGTCCCTAGGCGACTTTATTATAGCGTATCTTAATAATATTTTAATCTATTCTAGGGGATTACGTGCTTACTACTAGGGTAAGGTCTAGGCTATTATAGATAAGTTATAGGCTGCGGGTTTATTTTTAGATATCGATAAGTATACTTTTATAGTTAAGGAGGTTAAGTACTTAGGATTTATTATATATACTAGCTGCGAGATACGTCCTAACCCGGATAAAGTAGCCGCAATATATAACTAGGAGGCGCCTTCCTATATTCGAGGTATCTGTAGTTTCCTTAGCTTTGCGAACTTCTATTACGACTTTATCCCTTGCTTCTCTTATATTATAGCCCCTTTTATTAATCTAACTCGTTATAATATGCCCTTCTAGTAGACGGCCGAGTACTAGGCAGCCTTTAACTACCTTAAGGCCGCGTTTATTACTTATCCTATCTTAGTATAGTAGGATTCTTACTAGCTAATAGTTATTAAAATAGACTACTCTAGTAAGGCACTTAGTAGCTGCTTATTATAGACTAGGAAGGATAAAATCCTCTGCCTTATTGCGTACTTTTCCTAGAAGCTTTAACTTATAGAGAGGAATTATACTATCTATAATAAGGAGCTCCTTGCTATTATTGCCTGCCTTAAAGCCTAGTTAGCTAAGCTGCGTAGTATAGCTAAGCTTTTTATAATCCTAATAGATTATAAGGCCCTTAAGCACTTTACTACCCCTAAGGAAATATTAGAACGTTAGGCATAGTAGGCTAAGATGTTATCTTTATTTAACTTTTACCTTTATTACTGCCCTAGCTTGCAGGCAGCGCGTCCTAATACTTTTTCCTAGCGCGATTAGGAGTGCTATAATACGCCCTCTTATTTTAGCCGGATTATATAGCCCTTTTTAATTCGTGCTTTTCGGATAGCTCTGCTACGGGCAAGCGTCCCTTATTAGCAGGCATATATTCCTCGCTAGCCTATATCTAGGGTTCCTTCTCTGCCTTTTGCGACTAACTCCTTGCTAGACTATCCTCCCTTCCTATTAGTAGCTTTTATTCCTCCCCTTAACGTTACTAATTCCCCTACTCTTTTCCCTAACGCATATTTATAGGAGTTATAGCGTTCTGTTTTATAGTATAACCCGTTATACGCTATCCGCCTTAACGCGTTACGCTTAGTAGCAAGGAAGTTCCCTCCTAAGGCTTATACCTATAAATAGGTAGTAGATTATACTATTTCCGCTACTAGCTTCCTATAATTCTATAGCTATCTCTAGGTCTCCTGCTAGGAACCTCTTACTACGTCTTTAATCTAGCGCGTCTATAACTCGCTTTTTACTAGCTACCCTAGAAAGAATATTACGTTTTAACTCCTCTAACGCGACTTTTACTAGAAAGGGATATCTAAGGATATTGCGCGTTTTATACGTAATTATTATTACTATAGGGATTACCTCTGCTATTACTATTATTAGGGCTTTTTTTAACCCCTCCTAATTACTAACTATTTCTAGTCTATAATTTTAATTAATTTTATAACTAACCTCCTAGCTAACTCTCCTAACTCCCTGCGTTTCCTTATAGTTATTACGGACTAGCTTTCTAAGTACGTTTAGCTTAAAGCTATAACGTCTATAGACGCTAAGGCTTATACGCGTTATTTTATTTTAACCTAGTAGCGCTTTTATAGCTTCCCTATATAGTTAATCTTAGATTATAGTTCGAATTAGACTAGGAGTTTCTAGTCTAAACTCTATTATCTTATTAGGGTCTAGCAGCTCCTATTTACGTCCTATTACCCGCAAATAAATAGCAGTATAGAGCGTGCTAACTAAGAGGTATAGGCTATCCTCTGCTATATAGTAGCGTTTTCTTAGTTAGATTAGCTAGATTACCTCCCTGCTTGCTAGCTTGCGTTAAATAACTACGAGTTATTAGTTACTAGGCTTAGCCTAAATCGCCTCTTATATAGGTTTAATATTCCCTTAATTAAGATTAAGCAGTCCTTATTAGCTTCCTTTACCTTGCCTAAGGGGCATACTATTGCCTTCCTCTAGTACTTTAAGAAGGGGATAGACCTAGTATAGGCTAATATTGCATAAGCGTAGTAGTAGTAGCAGGACTCTTTTAATACTACGCGTTATCTAGCTAAGAGGTTCTAGGTTAGTAATCTTATTTAGCTAGATATATGCTATATTTACTCTAACTATTCCTCTAGGAAGCTTAACTATTTCTAGGCTAAATACTATATTCTTACTATTCTATCCTTTCTAACTATTATGCTTAATATACTATAGGGTATTTACCCTATTTTTTATATTAATCTGCTCGAATACGCTATATTAGACCTATTGCCTTTATAGTTATATACTAACTCCTAGCTAGACCCTACTCTTTATTTATCTAATAATAACCTATCCCTTAATAAGTAGGAGGTTAAGGAAGTACTTACTACTAAGAATACTTAGAGTTAGTAATTAGCAAATTTACCCCTGCGCTATTCTATTCTTATTAAGTAGCGTAGCTATATAACGCCTACCTAGGAGCCTTTAAAGAGTATATAGGATTATAAGGCATTATTATAATTCGAGGCTAAATTTAGTAATACGTATATATATAATAGACCCTAGTATATTTAGCTATATACTCCTATACTATTGCCTCTCCCCTCCCTACTACTTGCTACTTTTACTACGTCCCTTTTTCCCCTTTCTCTCCCTTTTATGCCTTTTCTACTTTATCCTCCTCTAGCTATGCTAGCTAACCCCGCAGGTTTAGGTTACTTATTTAATAGGCGTAGGTTAGTATATTAAGCAAGCTATAGCAGATATAGCCGCGCGTAGTACTAGTAGTAGTAGTAGTAGTGCGTTAGGGGGCAAGGGATAGCTGCGTTAAGGAATTAGCTAAAGAGGATAGTATAAACCTAGACCTAGCTAATACTAGCGGAAATAATATAGCTATAAGCTTTTATAAGGCAGCGAGTATTATAGCATTAGCTTAGCGTATATTAGCCTGCTACTATTTCTAGTTTTCTAGGATTGCCTATTAAATATCTACTTAATAGTAGAAAGCCTCTTCCTACTAAGTAGTAAAGCTATTTAGCTTATAGGCAATTAAACCCTACTACTACTACTACTACTAGTATATTGCTGCTATAGCTAGGTTTATTCCGCGCTAGGGGGTAATAGGGTAGGCAGGTATTATAATAGTAGTAGAGGCTAGGACTAGTATATTACTATTATTATTATTATTATTACTAGGCAAGGCTAGGGGAGTAAATACGTTTTAAGTTAGCTAAGAGGCGAGATAGGCCGCGGCTAGTATATTTTGCAGCCTTTTTACGCGGGCCTAGAATACTAGCGTTAGGATAGCATGCCGCCTAGGGGTATTGCTACTGCGAACTCGAGCTAGGACTAAAACGGCTTAGCCTGCCCGTAATATCTCCTGCAGGTTACGAACTAGCTGCTATAGATATGTATTAGCGGCGAAGAGGTGCCTTTCCTATAGGTACTATCTCTGCTGCTAATAGCATATTATATAGGCGGCTCCCTACCCGTATACGCATTTAGCCTTGCTATTATTATATAAATCCCCTATATAGGGGGTATATAAATAAGCGACCTCCTTAGGGCTAGTATTATCCTTATTATTAAAATCCCCTTCTATAATAAAAGTCCTTATTGCCTAAGTAGGCGTTTAGCTAGGGGTTATTAATATTATTCTTATCCTAGGCTAGGTATAAGTTATTATAAGTAAGTCTTTAATTTATATGCTTTTAGTAATACTCCGCGTTTATTATAGTATATAGATATTATAAAGTTATAAGGGGTATACGTCTATATTATCTTATTTTAATCCCTAGGTTATAGTAGGTTAGGGCAATATATAGATTTTATTTTTTCCGCCCCTTTATATTAAGCGGGGTAACTATAGCTAGGCGGGTATATAAAGGATCTAGGCTTTGCCTAGATCTTATTATACTACGCGAGGATAACTTATTTACGCGTATAGGCCGTGCGCATATAGCCCTACCCCCCTACTATATATTATATCTTTCCTTTCTTTTTCTTTATCTTTATTATTACTATTTAGGTCGCTATTCTATAGCAGCACTAGGCCAGACCCTTACAAATATATATTATTACCCTACTTATAAGTATACTAGTCTAAAAGGTTATAGAGCTAGGTATTAATAAAATTCTAGAACTAAGCTAGGCTAACTTTTAGGCTAAAAGGGAGGACTTTCTAGCAGAATATACTAAATCTTATATTAAACGTAGTTAGATATTCGGAATTAGGGTTAAAATAATAATAGTAAAAAGCTAAAATTATATTAATCTTAGAAAAATATTAAGCTTCCTAGTAATTAAATATAATACTATTAAGAAAAAGCATAGGAGAGATCTGGCTTTTTAGATAGTCGTTTATCTAGTAGTAATTAATACAAAACCTATAAGTAGTCGAGTATAGTTTTAGGGCAAAAAGAATAAAAGTAGTATATAAGCTAGTATTAAGCTTAATAAATCTAATTAAAAGAAAGTAGTTAATAGTTTTTTTTCTAGTAGCAGATACTTAACTAGCGTTTTATATATATAAGGGCTAGCTAGATTAAAAGGCATTAAGTTTAAGTATAATATTATAACTAGGGCAAGGGCTAGTAAGAGTATATGCTTCCTTTTTGCTAAAAAAGCCTTTTAAGTATATAAAGGCTAGAGGAATTAGGCTATATGTAAGGGTTATATAGTCTAGGTCTTTTCTTATAGAAAACGGGATCTTCTGCCTAGTATATATAATGCTTGCTAGGGCGAGTCTTATAATCTCCTTACTAATTAGTACGGAGTCTAGTTTAAGAAGTATAGGAATAGTTAGTATTAGTAGTATAAGATCCTTCTAGCAAGCTTGTTATAGGTCTGCTTAAAAGGATCCAATTAATTATGCTTAGAGAAGTTTATTATCTAAGGTAGCGTTATTATTATTAGTTAGGGTTAGGTTAGGGTTATTAGTTAAGTTATTAGTTAAGTTAGGGTTAGGTATTTTTTTTATTAAGCTAGTAAGGAATATAAGGTTATTATTCTACTACTGCTTTTATAGGATTTAGTAGCAGTAGTTATTCTTTTTTATTAACTTATCCTATTATTTAATATCTATTTATATAGCTAGTATAAAGGACTAGGTCTTTAACCTAGTTATATCTATATAGGGGGATTATAAGTACGTAACTAGCAGGCTCTCTAGCTTAGTTGGAATATAATAGGCTCGTATTAATACGGGCTTATTACTAATAGCTAACCTCGTAAGGTATATAGCTAGCTAGCAGGGAGCTTCTCTCCCTTTCTCTCTCTCTTTTCTTAGTAGTTCTATTTATTACTCCTTTTTAGTTCGACTTAATATTATCTCTTTATTAATTCCTTTATATTAAATAGAACTCCTTTTTATCTATAACTATAATATAGAAAGTATAACCTTAGAACGCTATTAAATTTTGCCTACCCTTAATACGTTAGAGTCTTGCTCTAGACTTTTAATATAGCTAGTCTTTTTTTAGGCAAAGTTTGCTATTAATAGAGTAATAATTAGGGATAGTTGCTCCTAGTTCTTCTATATTATTATTATTAATTATACGCTAGGGGCTGTAAAAGGCATCTAGAACCTCTATATAAGTCGAGTAGGAAAAACCCCTAAAAGGGGAAAACCCCCTAGCAAATAAAGCAAAAGGAAGGCCTCGCGCCCCTAAGGGTCGCGAGGTAGGGAACGTAGTAGTATAGTAAGGTACGGGGTAGCTGCCCGCTAGGGTAGTCTCGGTAAAATAAAGGAGATAAGGGGAGATAAGAAAAAGAGGTAATAACTTAGCGCAGAAGGTAGGGGAGGGGAAGGGGAGGGCGGTAAGGGCAGAAGGGGTAGTAGAATCGGAATAATAGTAAATCCGCTCTAGGAGGGGTATATAAACCTCTCCTTCCTCCCTCTCCCTCTCTCCTTCCTTTTTCCTTCTTTATTATCTCGAGAAGTAAGGGCCCCTCGACTCGAGAGGTCGGCCTGCTATTAGGTCGACTAATATAATTATATAGGGCAGTATACTAATATATAACCTAGTAGGTAACTTAGCAGTAGCAAGATAATAATAATAATAGTAACTTAGCGAGAAAAATAGCAGCCCTACCCCTTGCTATAATCCCGATGCGATTAATGCTAGCAGCAGTTTATATATATAATAGTCGGCGCCTTAGCAGGATCCTTAGCAATCTTCTCGGCATTAACCTAAACGAGCAAATATATATTTCTAGGGCCTAGGGGGCAGAGGACCTCCCCCTAGATATAGATAAACTAATCTAGCCCTATATTACTAACCCTAACGTTAAGGGCATACTAATAGTATATATGCCTAAAGCTGCCCTAATACTACTAAAAGTAGAAAGGGGGCTAGGGGCTATTTAAATAGGGTTAGCTCCTCGCGACTATAATAGTAACAGCGATAGCAATATTATAGAGGTGCTAGCTAAAAAATAGAGGCTAGAGGTAGTAGTAGAGGAGGAGAGGGTATTAGTAGAGGAGGGGGTAGTAGTAGTAGGAGGAAGGGGGGAAGAGAGTCCGGGAGGAGGGGACCTAGCCGCAACCCTAGTAGTAACAGGGACTCCGAGGCGAGGGCCTAGACGCCCCCCTAAGCGGGGTCGTAGTTATAGGCATAGGGGTTAGGATAGTTACGGCGGGAAAGTATCGGGAGGAAAGTAAAGCTATTAGTGCTTTTAGAGTAGGGTTAGTAAATAAAAAGGCAGTCTGCCCCTAGGGGGCAGTAATACTCTTTATCCTATATAGTATAAAGGCGAGGTTAAACTAACGTAGGCAACGTAGTTATATAAACTATAAAGCTAGCTTGCTAGTAGAGACCTTATAGCTAAGTAGATAAGTAAGGTTAGCCTAGTCCCTTAGGGGGCCTAGGTCGGAGAGCAGGAGTCTTTAAGCGCTTATATAGGGGCAGTAGAGGAATAAGTGCTTAGTAGTCTCGTCCTCGCTAGTACTATAGGGGCAATATAGGGATAGAATATTAAGGATATAGTAAGTATAGAGAAAATAGTTTAGCCTAATCCTACTAGACTAAAGCTATATTAGGACGCTATTAAGGAATTTAGGAAAGGTAGTATATAAGTTAAGGGCAAGGCATAGTTTAAATTAGGGGCGTTTATTAGTTGCCTATCCGTAAGACTATTTATAGTGCTTAAGGCGGCCTTCCCGGGAATCCTATTAAAGGAGCTATTTAGCCTAGAAGCGCTTACGTAAGTCCTAATATAACTACGAACTAGGGTTAAGTAACCCTACCTAATATATTATAGAGCCCCTTAGTGCCTAGAGTATAATATAGGGGGCAGGGGGTTAACTATAGCAGGGCTAGAAACGCTAGGAGACCTAGGCGTATGCGGCTCGAATACCTGCTATAATACTATTAGCCTCGAGGAGCTAAAAAGTATAAGCAAAGCAGTAGGAGAAGTAGAGGTTAAGTAGAGGGATAAAAGCTTTAGACTCTATATAGTATAGGGGGGTAGCCTTATAGGCTCTAGTAATAACCCTAAGGCATTTAGATTAGACCTTAGATAATTCCTTATAAATAGGACTATAAGGGGGGCCGGATAGGACTATAATAAGAGCAAAGTAGGCGGAACTATAAGCTATTACTAAGCGGATAACCTTTATATAGATCTTACGCATACGGATAAAAGAGAAACCCTATATAGATATAGCGAGGTTAGTTAGTATAAGCTGCTATTTCTAGAGCTTCTATATAAGTCGGCGCAAGTAAGCCTTTTACTTAAGCTTTCGATAAATCTAGACGCTAAGTATATAGGCCTCCTATATAGGGACTACTATAGAGCTATTAAGGGTAAGAGAGCTTATATTAGCTATATAGGCGCGTATAAAGTAAAGGAGTTCGCTCTTAAGGGGTTAAAATAATATCTTATACTTATAGGCCTAATCTTGGCAGACTTCCTACGCTTAGACTAACTAGTCCTAAACCTATTATAGTATATAGCTAGTACTAATAATATTTATATTATCTGCAAACCTAATAGGAATAATTCCGATTTATTATTCGAGTTAGTAGTAAAGGGAGGAGATATATAGGATAAATAGGATTAGGGATATTAAGGACCCTTAGGGGACTCCCCTCTTAATATTAAAGGGTTCGGATAGGCGGCTATTAACCTTAAGCCTAGAACTACGGCTAGTAAGATAGCTACGGATAAGCGTAGTAAGCTAGGGGGGGAAGCTAAGGAGGTTAAAAGTAGTAATAAGCTTGCTATATAAAATATAGTCGAAAGCGCTAGTTATATTAAGCATAAGGAGCAATATAGAGCCCTGCTAGGCCTAGGCTATATATACTATTTTAGTAAGCATAAATAATATACTATTAGTAGAATAGCAAGGTCTATTGCCTATTTGCCTAAAAAGGAGAACTATAGCAGCCTTAGTAGCGCAGGATAGTTTTTATACTAAAATAGTCTCTAGTATTTTCCTAGCTATATTAAGTAGCGAGATTAGTCTATAACCCCTAGGGGTCTATAGGACCTCTAGGCTCTTGCCTGCCTTCTAAAGTACTATAATATTCGAATCCTTATATCGAGCAAGGAAGTAGCTATACGCAATATACCTATAGAGGACTAAGGTAAGGAAGGAGACTAATAGTAGGCTATACTTTTTAAAGAAGCCGACTAGGATCCTATTAGGACTAGCTAATTTCTAGGAGGCAATACTAAAAAGGGCGGAGTATACCTCGGATTTACTAACTTTAGGAGTAATAGTAATAGCCGGGAAGGGGTCCTCGAGGGAAAAAAGGGGAGTATTTGCTAGACTTAGGGGAAAGAACTTATTAGCAAGTAGCTTAGTTTTTCCCTCGTAGGATAACTATAGGCTACTAGAAGCATTACGCTATAAGGCAGGTATATAGGTTAGTTCTAGGAGGGTCTAGCTTTATAAGCGCGCCTACTTAGTTATAGACTATAGGGTCTAGGGGTTACTAAATACGCTATTAAGAAAGTCCTACTAGTTATTGCATTTTGCTTTATAGATAGCAGCCTTTTAAATAATAGTTATATCTCCTAAGGCCTGCTATTAGGATAGGCTAGGGTTTACTTACTATGCCTGCCTAGCTTGCTTTATATTACGTACTACTTTGCTAACCTCCTATATCTACTAAAGGCACGACTTTAGGCTAAGTCGCTAGGGGAGAAATAAAATAGTAATAGTCGCTATAGTATTAAGTTCCTAGTATAGCTAGTCTAGAGTAGCGTCTATCTAATCTAGGGAACCTATAAGCGCCTAGGAGGGCAAGAGCCTATTATATGCCTTAGTAATAAGGATATCCCTATTAAATAATTTCTAACGCCTAGTAGGGGCTATTTTAGGGGGGGGATTAAGGTCGAAGGAGGCGGATTATAGTATATAATCGGAACCCTTAAGGTTAAGGTTAGGGCTAAAGAAGGTTAGGAAGCAGTTAGGAGATGCCTAGATAAGGTTAATAGTACTCGATTAGCAGCTATGCATTTCCTAAGTAACCTTATATAAGGGAGTAACGAGTTCGAGGCGTAGCTATCCTGCTACCTAGAGGAAATCGAGGACCTATAGTAAGGATTATTTATAGAGATCCTAAGAAGGATAATAAGCGTTAAGGTCGCTAAGGAGGACGCAAGGGGAGCCTAGGTCGAGCTAATCCTATAGATAAAGAAAGGGGCCTATTATAATGCTAATAGGAGGGGAGTAAACTAATAGGATTTAGGGGCTATAAGCAAAGAAGGCTCCTATAATATCCTAGCTAAGAATAGGTATCTAGGTATACAGATTATAGCACTTATATATATAGAGGAGGGCCCTGCCCTCGCCCTATACGAGATAGTAGGGGGCGAGGCCTAGGATTAGCAGTTAGCTATTAGTATTAAGCTAAGCCTCCTAGATAGCTACTATATTATAGCTATATTTAGAAAAAAAAGCAAAATAGATAAAATAGTTTAACTTTTATATATTCTACGTAAGGGCCTGAATTTTTATTAAGTTAAGTAGAGGGGATAGTAAATAGCGATTAAGACGTTAGCGTAAGCTAGGTGCAGGAAGGGGTAGATACGGGGGCGGCGCTATACTGCGTGCGACCTCGTTATCCTACTATAGGGCGAGAACGACTATAGAGGCCGCCTCTAGTTTATAGCGAGTATCTAATTAGGGGGTCGATAGGGGGAATTTCCGTATCGCCTAGGGAGCTATAGTAGGCCCGTTTTTATAGCAAAACCTAGGTAAAGCCGTCTTTATTAGTAGTAGGTACGGGCTAAGAAGCGAGTAGTTGTTAAGAAGTAGTTAGTATTTAGCTATAGGTTAGTAGATAGTCCTAATAGTAGTCCTAGAAGCAGCGGGGTCGCGCAGGGTATATAGATCTAGCTCTATCCTAGTGCTAGCAAGATACTTTATAGTCCTAGGACTATAAGGCGTAGTTCCCTTTATATAGAATATAGCAGTATTAGCGTTTACCCTTAAAAGCGGGGCAGTTAGTTTCCCCTCCCTCGTGCGGAGAGGACCCGTAGTGCTTGCAATATAGGGTATTTTTGCAGTATTTAGCTATATAGCTAAACTAGAAATATTAATAGTATTATTTAGGGCGGATAGCATCCTTATAGGGTTCGTAGTAAATAATCTCGGCGTTAATAATTATCCTATTCGCATAGAGTCGATTAGTATTAGCAATACTGCTAATACTAAGGATAAGGCAGGTCTAAAGCATAACTCCCTAGGGTCCCTTATAGGGCTTAATTGCCTAAGCTTAAATAACGTTAACTTTATTAATATCCTTAATACCCTAAAGCAACTTATCTCTATCTTAGAAGGCGGCTAAGGTGCAAATGCCCTTAGCGATTATAGCGTATAAGCGTTAGGTAAGCACTGCTTCCTTACTAAAAGCTGCCTAAATCTACCCTTTAGGATAGGCGCACGATATTTTATTAGGGTTAAAAGTAAGCATAATATCGCCGCTCGGTAGACGCCTAGCAGCAACTATAGCAGGGTCGCCTATAGCAGAATTAGCTTTAGTAATAATCTCTATAGGGGTAAGGGAGGGTATCCCCTTAGTAACTAGGATGCCCTAAACTAAGATAAGTATCTCGCGTTCCTATCGAGCTAGTACTAGTTAGACGAGAAGTAGTCTCGATATTAGTGCAGTAGCGGAGGTAGCAAGTATAGCGGCCTAGGACGGTTTCGACCTAGTTGCCTAGGGTTATAGAGCCTTTTATATAGCCGATTTAATAGATTTCTAGATTATACGGGTAATAGTAGCAGGAAAGGAGGTCTTGTCCGTCTTAGATATAGCAGGGGCGCGCTTCTAAAGCTTCTTCTATACTATATCTATAATAGCCTATATAGCCCTAAAATTTTCGTATAAGACTACCCTAGCAAGACTATTAAAAGCGTCTTTTATAATAGGATTAGTTAGCGCTTATAAAGTCTCTACAAACGGGTCCTTATCGGGTATATCGACGATATTAAATTAGCTAGCACCTGTATACAGGTGCTATTATAACTGCGCAATCCCCTTAGGACCCCTATCGATTACTATTAGGACCCCGACGGTGTTTTAGCAGTGCTAAAGGACATTCGAGAAAATAGGGGCGAACGACTACATCTAATTAAGTTAAAAGGGCCAGGAACCAATTAATTAAAAGGGTCTTTATTAGCTTCCTCTCTTAGGTAGCAGTAATAGGCGCGCTTATCTCGCTAATAGAAGGATGGCCTTTGCTAGAACAAGAAAAGCAGTTCTTAAAATATATATATTAGGACTAGCTACTACCTTTAGATATAAAGACAAGCAAGTTTCGCCCTTAGACTTAGCTTTAAGCTATTACTAAAAGCCGTTTATCGCACTTCTTTAGTCCTAGAGAAGACTATAAATAAAAACTCTGCCTTTTATTATCTTTAATAAATTGCTAAACCTTTAACCCTTATAAATATTTTAAGATATATTATACCTTTTAAACCTTTTAATTAAATGCTTTTTATGCTTTGTTATATTATTTTATTCTCCCTTACCTACTTTTTAGACCTTATTGTTTTTAGAGTCTTTCCTGTTTACGATATCTGTATATACTAGTATATAGAGATCCCCTATATGTTCTAACCGCTAATATAAGTATTACTAAGGGAGTTACGCCCCTTAGAGTCGGCTGCGCGTGCTATAGGTGCCTTCCTCCCCTCGCTAAAACTAGTCTCTAGGGCGTAATTCCCTTAGTCTCGATAAAAAGGTCGTTATAACTACCTACTAGGGATTATAACGACTTAACTAGAGGGGACGAGGGAACTCTGTTTTAATAATAATAACTACCTGCTAAAAGACTAGACTTTCTAAACTAATTAGTGCTAAACTAAAGGACGATAACTAATAATATATCGGAAAGAAGAAACTAATATTTAACTTAATTAATCGACGTCGGTCGAGGCTATATTGCAGTACTCCTAATATTATAAACCCTAGTTTACTAATAATCCTATTATAAGCAACCTAAGCGCTCTTATCGACGGAAGCAATACAAGAACTAATTAATTAATAGATATTAGAACTAATCTATTAACTAATATCGACTTAAGTTGCCGAATCCTAGACCGTATTTACTAATTATTTAATACTCTATCTTCTAATAATGCTTTTTCTCGTACTCGGATATATCCTTTAATTTAGTTTAATTACTACGAGCTTTCTTATTATTACCTAGATATATCTACTTAGAATTTATCCTTCTAGCTTTCTTTCTATCCTAATATTTATCGTATAAGTTATGCTAAAGAAATCTGTTAATCTTTCTAAATAAACTTTACTATTTTTATCCGGAATTTAAACTCCTACTTCTAAAATATCTACTAAACTAGTTAATTATGCCAGGACGGCTAGCAACGAGGAAGATATTCGACGCATTGCAGCTATAGTTAGTAAGACTATAGCTAAAACTTAGGTTATTGGTATCTAGCCTGCCTTCCCGCTAATTACTAAGTTTATAGGCAATAATATAACTAAGTTCCTTAACCGTTTTAAGAAGGAAATAGCTATTATAGGTGTTAGCAATAATTCGAAAGTAGATTAGCTTAAAGAGTATATAGTTAAGAAAGAGGCTACAAATATAAAAATCTTAACGGAAAATCGACTATAGAAAACAGCTAAGGAGGCCTTAATTAAATACTATAGCGCTCTAGACTCGGCTTAGAAGGACACGTTAGATAAAAGGCTTCGCAATTATAATACTAAACGCCTAGAAACGTACGAATAGGTTTCTAACTAGATTTAAACCTATAATTATCTCTACCGCAAGAAATATAGCGATAAATATTAGGATACTACTACGGAATCCGGAAATATCTATAATACGTTGCTACGTTAGATACGAGTTAGAGTTCTAGCTAAGAGCGGTCTTAATATTAGAAAATTAACGGCTCTTAAATATAGCACTTTTACGGAAAAAGTTTTGACTTTTCTAGAGCCGTACCTCGAGGATTCTTGTCGTTAAATTGCTGCTAAAGCTTATAATTAAAAGCTTCGGCAGGGTTATAAGGAAGCTATAAAGTTCTTTCCTAAAGAAAAACAACCTATGTCTCCCGAGAGGATCTATAAGAAGTCTTTCTATAAGGCTAATAAGAAGACGATAGCCCCTAACCCGGTGCTTACTAAGGTCGACGACTTTACAAAATAGCTAAGTTCCCTATCGATTAATATAGCTAATATTTAGGATAAGCTTTATAGTCTAACGAACCGAGAAAGGAATCGATACGCCTTAGGTTTTTATAGTCGGCTAATTATTACGGCCAGGGTCTAGGGGCAGGACGTGGAAGCTGCCTCGGATATAAAGGATCGAGATATCGCTATTAATATAATCTCCAGTTAACGGAATTATAGATATTACTACTGCAACGAGCCTACGCATTATACTAACAATTGCCCCTTAGGCACCTATAATAAGGAACTTAGGTTCGGGCGATACGACCTAGGTACTAGCGAAATCTTCCTTAGTTCCGCTATACTCTTTAGCTAAGTGCTACTAAGTTTAGGAAATAAGTTTATCGGCGCCGGAAGTTATATCTATCGGCTTCTAGTTTATTAGGTTAATGCCTATCCTCTATCTTTTATTTCCTATTTGCTAGCTAAAGTAAAAGCTATAGCAGTGCTTGCGTATAACTAGGCGGCTACTAAAAAGGAATAGAAGATTATTTAGAGCTTTACTAACTGTAATAAGATAACCTGTTAGACCCTTCCCCTAGCAATAGATGCGTCTAGCCCTATAACTTTAGTTATTATAATTTAACGTAATAAGCCGCGAGTTAATTAAATAGTCTATATTAATAGTACCTAAATTGCAGTTAACGCTTACGAATTAAAGAGGCCTAGGGTTAAGGAAGTTCTAGATAATAAAGTTATTCCGCAAACGCCTACTAATAGTCTATTATAGATATAATCTTCCACTATGCGACCTTCTAACGGATTGCTGCTAGCCTAGGCTAAGGAAGCTGCATAAAGGAATACCGATATTAATCGATAGAAAGGCGCCTAGAAAGAGGCTCTCCTCGCGGCAACTAACCTTCGTTATCGACTTAACCCTAAATTTCGGAAGGATAAAGTAACTAATATGCTCGCTAATAAAATAGTTTCGAAGAAGATCCTAATCTCTATCGCCGATCTTATTTACCTTATCTCTGAATTTAGATATCTTGCGGCTTAATAATTTATAAATAAAGCAGATAGGGTTAACTATAAAGCTTTTACGGATAAGGTAGTAATAATTAAAAAACGACCTACGTCTACTAGTACCTATTGCTTTTAAATCGAACCTAAGCCTAAGGTCTTAGTTAATAGTAACCCCCTAGACTTTATCTAGGAAATTTGTTACGGCCTTTATATTAATATGCTCTAACTAGATACTATCCTACTATAACCTCTTAATTAATATCCGATAGTATAGGACGAATAAATTTATAGTGCTACGGATTATATTTCCCGAGAAATTTTTATCGATCGAATCCCTAATACTTTAGTTATAGGTTAGCCCTCTCGGGTTCCTAATTCCCCTTAGGTTATGCCCGCTGCTATTTCCCTATTCGATACTCCGAAGATAATACAGGACCTTCCCTAGATATAAGTCCGCGTTAGCAGCCTTAAATCTCCTATTATGCTAGCCCTTCTAGATACTAGTGCCGAGACGAATATCCTTACTGCTAGTACGGCCCGCAACCTTAACCTAGAATACTGCCCTATCTAGGTTAATACTATATCCTTTAATAAAAAATAGACTAAGCTTATAGCGATTGCGGATATAGTTATTTTTATTAGTCCTATTTATATTCCGATTCGGATTTTTATTTATAATAATAACGTTTTTATTCCTTTTATCCTTAGTATGCTTTTTATACGTCTTACTAAACTTTCTTTTAATTATTAGACTACGACTAGCAACCTCTATGCTTGCTGCCTCTTTAGCTCTACTCGCGTTATTACCCTAGTTGCTAGACCTCCGTAGTAGGATAATAAATATCCTATTTTGCTCCTATTAACTTCTATTATTATACTTTCTAATACTATACCGACTATTCTAAAAAAGGGTAGAGGGGAGATAGTTATTGCCTAGAAAGGATCTAATTAAATATCCCTAGACCCCGAGGACGAAGTTACGGCCTTTAGAATTAGCTATAAGATATTATTAGATATCTTAGATATACTAGTTAATAATAGCGACCTAACTATAAGCTCTAAAGCTATAGCAATGCTAAAGGTTGCCTAGGATATCGAACGTTAGGATAACCTAGCCTAATAGCAGGCTACCCTAATTATTAGCACTATATATAAACGGAAAGCGGATAAAAAGCGCCCTATTAATAACGTCTAACTAGACGGATCTATCCCTATTAGAAACTTCTCCTAGAAAATACAAAAGTAGGACCTAGTTAAAGACCGAGTCTATACTAACGGACTATTTAATTAATATATTACTAGCAAGTTCTCGGCTATACTAGAGGGCAAACGACTTACCTTTAATTGCTTAGAGGAAATTCGACTAAGAACGATAGAGACCCTATCCGACGCGGAATAGGGCCTGCTTAGAGCAATCCTCTTTAACTAGGAAGCTGCACTTTCCTAGGACTATAGTAAACGAGGCTAAGTCGACCTATTAGTTGCCCCGCTAGTAGTATTTAAAGTTATCGAGCATAAGGCATAGCAGGCTAAGCCTATTAATATCCCTAAAGCGATATTGCTGCAAGTAGTTAAATTACTTAAGAATAGAGTTTAATATAGGGTATTAGAACCTAGCTATGCGTTATACCGGAACTACTATATAGTTATTACTAAGAAGGATAAAGGGGTACGACTTATTAACTCGGTTATAATGCTTAATAGTTATACGATTCGGGATGCTAACTTACCTCCTTATACAGATAAATTTAGCGAATAATTTGCTACCTGCAAGATCCTTATGCTTCTAGACCTCTTTTTAGGCTATAATTAAATGCCTTTAGACCCGCGGAGCTAAGATTATACTACTTTTGCTATACTAATTAGCCTCTTTTGTTAATATGTAAATACAACTACGCACGACACAAATCGTCTACGCGTCTTAACGCGTATCTGCCCCTAAAGGAAATAACTAGGGATAGGTACGTATAGACGAAGCATTTAATTATGCAATAGGGCTATATTTAGGCAGTGCTCGTAGTATAATCGGATCGAACTTAGTCCGAGATTAGAAGCGGATTATAGGGAGATTAGGAAGATAAAGCAGAAGAAGAGGATTAGGATTAGGGAAATATATATATAAACTCTGCCTTCTTCCCTTATAGAAGAAGGAAGAGAGATAGATATAAGCAGATATTAATAGATTAAGGACCTAAGTTAACTTAAGTAGAGTCCTCTCTTATATTATACTAATATATATTAATACCCTACTTTTACTAATTAGTATTACTATTAGCTATTAATACGAGTCCTACGTCTAATAAAATATAGATTAGCTAGGATATAGATGCCCGGACCTAAGCTAGGAAACGACTTTTATCCTAGGAAGGAATAGACTCCTAGAGTTCGCGGTTTTAATCTCTTATAGTACTAGATAGTATAATAGCTACTCGGAAAACTAAATCGACCTCGAATAATAATAGGATCCTTAGGAAGGAACGGACTCTTATAGCCCGCGGTTTTAATCTCTTAAGGACCCCGACTTATACCTAGAACGTTTAGGAATAACTAAATCGACCTCGAATAACGATAAGATCCTTAGAAAGGAACAGACTCTTATAGCCCGCGGTTTTAATCTCTTAAGGACCTTAACTTATCCCTAGAACGTTTAGGATAATAATCGAGATACCCGGAGGGATTTATTTCTTTATCTAGGGAAACCTTCTCGATTATTCTTTTATTTTCGTTTTTTACTCTTTACGACTTTTAGAATACCTCTTTTTAATACTAATACGAAATTAGATAGATATCGCCTCTATACTATACTTATTTTCTTTCTATTTCGAAGGGATTATATTTTTATATCCTAAATATTTTTATACGGATATATAATTATAATATACTCGTTATATTTAGGAAGCAAGAATCTCTTTTATTAATTTAGCCTAGGCAAACTAGCAAAATAAAAATTATCTGCCTAGCCGAATCTATCTAAAATTTTTTTTACGCCTAGCTATACTTAAAATTATTTTTGCCTAGCTTTGCTTGCTTAATTTTTTTGCCCCTAGCTAAATTTCCCTACTAATTTTGCCCCTAGGAGCCTAGCTAGCAAACTACGTTACGGGATTATTTTTTCGTTCTAAACTCCTAGCAGGCTTATATAGCTATACGAGCTAAATTAGTATACTCCCCCTTCTAAAACTTATCGAGAGGGTAGTTTATCTAGATAAATACTGCTAGAGCCCGTATAGCGCGCCTAGCTTTAGGTGCTAGCTTTATATCCGATATTAGCTAAGAATTATCTTAATATTAGAAAGGGATACTTATAATCTTGTACTTTAATCCCCGCGATAAATAATAGAAGCAACTCTTTACTATAGCTAAATCCTATTCCTAATAGGCGTTAGTTATTAGCAGCTACTAAGCTAAATAGGAGATATACTAGTAATAAGGGACTATCCTTATTACCTCCCTACGCGGCTAACTGCGACTTAGGGTCTATAGATTTTAATAAGACCCGCCTAGCGTCTTAGGAGTCTTTATTATTATTATTAGCGTCTTAGGCATAGTTATAGCTAGGAATAGGCGATAACTTAGTATTATTAGCAGCGGCGTACGTCTAGGAGCCTAAGGTATCGATAGTAAGCTGCTTAATAATAAGGCTAGGATACCTATATAAAATTAGTCTAATACTCTTATAAAATATCGCAAAATCGCAAGTAAATCGACTAAAATTCTGCTTACTTTGCCGCGTATACGGAGGAGGAACTAGAGCGATATCGCTATTATTATTATTATTACTGCTTATAGCCGTTATCTCTCTAGTTAAAGTATCCTCGCCCGACCTACCCTCCCTACTCCCCTGCCTGGCCCTATAGCCCCTCCCCTTGCCCCTACCCCTATGCTTTTTAGCTAGCTTTAGTAGTATTTCTAGAATCTTTTATTAGCCTTATATAACAATTTTAGGAAAGTACTACTACTATTTCTATTAGAGTTTAGCTATACTTACTTTTAATAGTAATAATAATACTTCCCTACGTTATTAGGAGCATAGAAGGAAGAAAAAAAGAAGAAGTATAAGAGGAAGAGAGGGAATGAATTTATTTCGCGGGGTAAGTTACGTGCACGCGTATAAAAAGCGCGAAATACAGTAAGTATGCACTATAACCCTACTACCCTATAGAAGACCGTTTCCTTTACCCTCTTTCTTTTACTATATTCTTCTTTATATACTTGTTTATTTATTTCCTATATTATTTCTTCCTTTCTATCTTTCCTATATACTATTTTCTTTATTACCTTTCTTCTTCTTATTTATTTCTTTCCCCTATAATAATTCGATAATAAAAAAAAGGACTACTAGTATATAAATATAACTACGCACGATATAAATCGTCTACGCGTCTTAACGCATATCTGCCCCTAAAGGAAATAACTAGGGATAGGTATATATAGACGAAGCATTTAATTATGCAATAGGGCTATATTTAGGCAGTGCTTATAGTATAATTAGATCGAACTTAGTCCGAGATTAGAAGCGGATTATAGGGAGATTAGGAAGATAAAGCAGAAAAAGAGGATTAGGATTAGGGAAATATATATATAAACTCTGCCTTTTTCCCTTATAAAAGAAGGAAGAGAGATAGATATAAGCAGATATTAATAAATTAAGGACCTAAGCTAACTTAAGCAGAGTCCTCTCTTATATTATACTAATATATGTTAATGCCCTACCTATAGTTAATATACTATACCTATAGGAGCAACGAATTCGGTTAGTTAATTTATAAGGGTTATATAATAGATCCTATTCGATCTTATCCCTAAGGTATGTAATATATTCGTCGATAATATCCCTGTCCGCGGCCCGGAGACGATATATAATAACGAGGAGGCCCTACCTAGGATCCGACGTTATATCTTCGAATACCTTATCTCCCTTAACAAGGTACTCGTTAATATTAAGCTTGCTAGCTGCACTATTGCTAGGAAGAAGTCCTAATAGTATTAAACGTTGACGGAACTAGTTAGGTATATAGTCGGCATATATAGCAGGAAGCTAGTAGACTATAAGGTCGAGAAACTAAAGTCCTAGGTTAAGTATAATTCTATCCGCTAAGTTCGTTATTTCCTTAGTCTCGTTAGGTTCTACCGAATCTAGATCCCTAAATTTGCTTAGATTGCGAAGCTATTAACCTCCTTACTTAAAAAGGACGCGGCCTTTAAATAGACTAATAAATACTCTTAGGCAATAGCGGACCTAAAAGCGCCTCTTTTAGACCCTTAGTTCCTAGTACTACTTAATCTAGAACTAAACTATAGGGAAATTATCCTTATATATAATACTAGCGCTACTAGATAGGGGGCAGTCCTATTCTAAGAAATAGATAATATCCGACGGACTATGCGATTTAAAAGCGGCATTTAGAACCCTGCGGAGGCTAACTATAATACTATAAAAAGGGAATGCAAAGCCGTCTTATATACTATGCGCCGACTCCGCCTTTATCTTTATAGGGTTTATTTTATTTTAGAAACAAATATACGAGTCCTTATTAACTAGTTAAAAGGTTCTTTAAAAGACGTTCCGGGAGCAATAGTTACCTAATAGGTTAGCTATATTTTCCTTTTCGATTTTACAGTCCGGCATATCTTAGGTAAGAAAAACCTTATTACTAATGCTTTATCCCGCAAACCGACTATAGAAATCGACTAGATTAAACAAGAAAAGGATAGCGACTCCGAGGACTTTATCGACCTGCACCTAAATTCTATCTAGAGTTCCTTGCCTAATTAAATGCTTTTAGATACCTATTATCGAATTGCAGACTTCCTAAGGGAAATAAAGCAACCCTAACTAATAAAGCCCTAGGTCTTTCGATGCTTTAAAAACCGAGCAATAATATTTATAATTGCTAATAATTAGTTATAGAAACGACTTATATATAAAAAAAGATTCCTACGTCTAGTTATAGATAATAAGGACTATCGACGAGCTATTATTACTAAATTCCACGAGCAGATAGGATATAAAGGTCGTTAAGTTACCTATATATATATTAAGGAATAGTACTAGTAGCCGGGGCTTTAGAACTACGTTAGCGCTACTATTTCCGTCTGCCCGATATGCTAATTATACGATCCTCGGAAGCCTCGAGAATTATCAGTCCCTATAACTCTAGGGCAGCCTTTTGCAAAGATATACCTTAATGCTTAGTACCTACTATCTAATTATAGGTATAAGTACTTATTAGAAGCTAGAAATAACCTTACTAGATAGCTTAAGGTAGCGCCTGCTAAGGAACTTATAATAGTAGCTATAACGAAATTTATACTATCTATTATCTATTGTTTTAGTATTCCGATCTAAGCCGTAATTAATAGTAGACCCGAAGTTAAATTATCCTTCCGAACTATCCTTAAAGACTTTAGGGTTTATATTATCTTAATATCTCGCTATAACCTAAAAGCGAATGCTATTATAGAAGTCGGCTATTAATCTATTACGGGAGCCCTTGCAAAGTTCGCTAAAGAAACCGGGAAATAGGTTAAGTTCCTTCCCTAGGCTATCCTAGCTAACCGCACTGCTATTAAAAACTCCTATAGCCGATCTGCTTTTTACTTATTATTCGGATAGGACCCGGTTTTGCCTTTAGAAGTCGAATTCCCTATATAGCGGCTAATCTAGTAGAATAAAGTTAAGGAACTACTTAATCTACTCGCTACTAGAATAAGAGTTTTAGGGAGGAAGAAGGAGGATATTAATAAGGCGCGTCTAAAGGTTGCAGCATATAGGGTTAGACTCGCTAAGCGTACCGATAATAATAATCGATATACGATTAGGGACTAACCTATCTAACCTAGGGATCTAGTCCTATCTTACGACGTTTAGCGAGTAACTAACTATAGGAGGATCTCGAAATTAAAGATACGCTAGGATAGGCCGTTTTGTATTATATCCTAGGCTAAAGTAACTAGAAGCTACTAGATTAAGACCTTAGATAGGATTCCTTTAGAATAAACTATTTTAGGAGACTACCTTAAGGCATTTAGATAAGATGCAGATAGCTAGTAGGAATCTTCTTTAGATAACTAGTTGCTCTAGAATCGCTTATTGCAAAACCTACTACTTCCTAATAAGAATAACTACGATAGTACTAATAGTCTTCTTGCCTCTTCCTAATATAACGATTAGCTTAATTAAATAGTTCTAAGGAGTTATAATATCCTATATAAAGTGCTAACTAACAAATCTATTATTGCGGATAGTCTTAGGCTGATATCTGCAAAACTACGATCGACGATTAAGGTCTGACTCCCTTAAATATCGGATGCGCAGAAGTCCCTGTATATTAGTGCCGTCTTATAGCTACTATTTTAGGACTAATTTTTCTCTTTTTTTTATTTAAATAGGAGTTCGGGGAGGAGTTTAGTTTTCTATTATTTTCCTCTTTCTTATATTTTATTTACTTTACTTAGCTGTATTGCCGACTCCTCTCTTTTATCTCTCTTTTTATTATAAGCCCCTGCTTCTAATTAAATACCTCTACTATTTTCTAGCTGCTTAGGCCCTTTCCTCGATAGCGACCTAATTATTATTTTTGCTAGGTTATAGACCGTTATCTATAAATAGGTTTAGCATATTTTTTGCTAACTAAGGAGATACGCGAGGGTTTAAATAATCCTTATACGCTACTGCTAAGTTAGCAATACCCTTACTACCTGCGAAGCAACCTCTTATCTATAACGCCTCTCTGTCTTCCTTACTATCCGTATAACTAGGGACTTCTCGCTAGTTATAAGTAGCGGCTCGAGTTCTATTCTATATATAGTTAGCATAAGTAAAGTTCGCTATACTAGGCATAGATACGCACTTATAGAAGGGAGATAAAACGTGCTCCCTATAGCATATTATTATAGTCGACTAAGACTAGATATAATATCTATATATTCGAGGGTTCTTTTAGCTAAATACTACTACGATAATAGCTCGATAGTATTTAGGGCGATAGACTTCGATTAACTGCTTAAAAAAGTACCCTTACGGGTAGGCGAGCTTAGCTAGGATATAAGTAACCCGAGGCACCTTTAACTTTATTGCGATAGTGCTTTGCTCCTAAGGACCTAGGAACCGGCTAATAAAGTACTCTAAAAGGGTCGTATCCGATATCTCTTCTTTTACTAAAGACAGGGCTTAGTCCGGGACCTCCTAATAAAAAGCGAGCTCTATATATACTAGCACCCTAAAATAGCCTAAGTTCTTTCCGCCTTTATACTATAGCTTAAATATTAAATATATCTGCGAATAGTTCTATTAGCGCGCACCTAATAGCTTTAATTAAATAGTTCCTTACTCTAAAATACTCTATTATTAGGCGTATTTTTAATTTAGTGCGACTAGACTATACTAGAGTCGATAGCACTATTATTTCCTCCGTCCCTACTAGCCGACTAATAAGTAACGTAACGTTTAGCAAGCCAGGCCCCTTAGGACTATTATTATCGGATCTATCTATCTCCTAATTCTTTTAATAACGCTTCTTTCCTCGCTTAGGAGCTATTATTTATTCCTCTGCTCTCGTAGTCTCTATAACTAGGCCGTTATTTATCTTTATAATTATTTAAAAGGAGGGGAGGGACAAGCGGGCTCTAGCGTAGCGAACTCGAGGACCTACTTTTCCTCGGTAAGAGCATAATACCTTATAATGCCTAAGGCCAACCGAATATACACCTAGGTATAACTATAGCAACGCATATGCCTACCTAATAAACTACCTACTTATTGCGCCTAAAGAAGAATCCCTTACTTTCCCTTATTAATACCTCTTAATTATTACGAGTAGCAAGTCTTATAGCTATAATAGCACCCTTACGTAATAAAATAGAGAAGATAACGAGTAAGTATATTAATAGTAGAGTTTAAGCTAACTAGATAATACTATTTCTAGATCGAAGCTTTAGCTAGAAAACACTCCTAATAGTATACGGCTAATATACTAGCAGCGGTAATAATAGCACTAGACCGATATTTAAGGAAATATTAGAGGAAGGCCTAGGGTTCTGTTAACCCGCGTAGTATATCGCTAGAACTAACTAGCTAACGGAGGATATATAGATTAAAGCCGACTACCTAATTAACTTCTAGAGGTTTAGTATAGATTAAGAAATAGTTAGTATTAGCTAGTTTAAAAATATCCGGGACTAGAACTATAGGTAGGGCATTAATATATATTAGTATAACATAAGAGAGGACTCTGCTTAAGTTAGCTCGGGTCCTTAATCTATTAATATCTGCTTATATCTATCTCTCTTCTTCCTCTATTAGAGAGGAAGACGAACTATATATACAATCTTAAAGGCATCTAGGTTAAACTAGAGGCAATACACAATTATCCTAAACTCCGTATAATCCGTATATATAGCCGCCCCCTTTCTCCTTTAAACCGTTATTGCTATAATCTTAGTATAAACTTATTACGATATTATATGCTTATCGTGCTAAGTTTAGGGGTAATCTACTTCCCCTTCTATACTGCCCCTATTATACTCCTATCTCCTATCTAAAGGGGCACAATACTTATACGGAAAGGGGTAATATGCACTATAATAGGGATAATATAAAATATCTAGCAGAAAGGGGTTTGCGTGTATCGTAATTATAACTATCGCCGAGTTAGTAGTAAGAAAGGGGCTTATGCGGAAACAGGTTGTTCCGCATTCCGTAGCTGCGTCCCTAATTCTAACGAACACATAAGAACTATTATTGCACGAATTTAGCGAAGTTTATTATTAAAGCTAATAGGCTGCAATAGTTATCTAGCTTTAAGGCTCTAGCAATCTTAAAGCTTATTGCGAGGGGGATAGCGCCCTTATTCTATATTTACGAATAGCCCCTAACGATCTATATTAAGGACGACTATAAGGACTCTACGAATATACTATTCTATAAAAGCGTAAGGTTTAAAAAACCCTCTTTCGACTTTAAAGTAGATATAGGTAGTTTAAGGTTCGCTAGAGGACTTATTAATTTTATATCTAGCAGCGCACTAGGCGGGTACTACTAGGGAGCATACCTTTAGGATTAAAAGATAAGACTTTTATATATATTTAACTCTAGACGGGATAGCTAAATCTAGCGCGTAAAAAGGACGGCTAAATTATAGTTCTTATTATTATCTAAATACTAGGAGATTAATTAAATAGATTTTATCCTTCTTGGATCCTTGGAATAAGCATACGGTTAGGAGTATAGTTACTTAGCTCTAATTGCCCTCTAATACTAGGTGCGTAAACACGTAGGGCTTAGACCGAGTTAGATAGTTCGACTAGCGAAGGTGCTAAAGGTAGCAGCTAAATAGTTTAGTTAATAAATAATAGCTCCCCTAGAGGGGGAACTCCTTCTCCGGGACTAGCCTATTCGACGGCTAGATAATAATACGATCGATTATAATATATACCTATAGACGGCTATTAGCAGCCTATATAAGATAGTAGCTAATAAGTTAGGAATAGAGGGGGACTATTTAATTAAGGGGTTGCTAATTCAATTCCCCTTCCGATAGTAGAAATAGATAAAAAGTATAGAAGTCGAGCTATAACTAACGCTAATAATACTAGGGGGACTAAGCCTAGCAAGATTTACTTAGAACTATTATACTACTCGTTACTATCGCATTATTATAGACGAAAGCTTTATACGTAGATATATTACTAGTATTACCCTTCCTGCTAAGGATTTTTTCGCTACTACGGATATAAATAATAAAGAGTCTAAGGATAAGAGTAGTCTTTTTAGCATAAACGAGAATAACGAGATCTACTAGGATTTAACTAACCGAATCTAGGAACTTTAAGCCCTTACAGATACGGCCTTAGCAGCAGGAGAGGAGCCGCTAGAGGAATATACTAAGGCTACGAACGCTCTAGAGAAGTAGGAGGCTAAGGTAGATAAATAAGAAGCTGCCTTAGAAGCGAAGCGCTAAACTTATAAGAGGGTATAAGTAACGTCCCTATAGCAACCGCTAAATAGAGGAGTCTATAAGATCCGGCTAAGGAGATAGAGCCTAACGAGAGGGGATTTTACGTATACTATATATATAAAAAATTAGCCTAAGGCTAGATATATTAGCTAGGCTAAGGTGCTCCGAGTTAATAATAGTAAGGGAGCCGGCGATAATTTAGTAATTTTACGACGGGAGGATTAGATCCGAGCTCCGGAACCTCTTAATTACAAACTAGCGGACCCTTTTCCTCCTACTAGGATAGTTGCTAGTCTAATAGAGCGAACTCGAAGTGCGATACCGCAAGAGGAAGCTAGCAATATAGTCGACTGCGATAAGGAAGTATTTAATTATAAGGAGGCTGCTTATAACGAAGCATTTAATTACGAAGATGCTATTTATATAAGCCCTCCTAGATAGTCTTCTTCTAAGCTTAGCGACCCGGGGGCTAAGACGCCTAGTAACCCTTTTAGTACTAGCGATAATAATTCTATCTTAGGTTTAGCTTTACTAGTTCTCCCTACGTTACTATCGATTTAGATTAAAGTATAGCGAGCAAAGGCTATACTAGCCGTAAAGAAAATAACAGCTAAAAAAGAGAAGCCTATTGCAAAGAAAATAGTAATAGCACTATTAGGAGCAACCCCTATAAAGAAAATAGCAGGGGAGGTAACTATAGCTATACCTATATAATCAGGGGCCTAGTTATAGCCCTAATTCTATATACTAGTCCCGCTATAACTAGTCCTTTAAGAACCCGACTCTATTCTGCGCAAAGGGACCCGCGAGCGACGACTAATAAAGAGGGCATTTAATTAATCTAAGACCCCTCGCTAGACCCCGTCGAAAAAGGCCAAGACGCTAGTAGTAACGCTAAAGGCTATTGCCCTATAGCGGACGCCTATAATAAATTTAGTAGATTATAGCGACTTTAAGGGGACTATAGTAGAGCAACTTAGAAGAGAAGAAGTCGTACTAGATCTATTTAATTAAGCTATGCGTAGGATCGAGCTATATACTAACTATACTATCTAGACGAAAGATTGCCAGCCGTTAGAGAAAGGCGCAGGGGATAAGCTAGGTATTGCGGGAGCTATTATAGCGTATACTAGCAGAGCTCTAGCTCGACTTAAGTTGCGATAATTACGATAAATCCCGTATAGCCTAAGGTCCGATTCGTTTATTAGCCTCTAACCCCTAGGGCTTATAAGTCGAGAAGTTTAGCTAGAAATCTATAGCGCTATTAGAGAGCACTTAATCGCATACTATAGGCCCTAGGGAATACGATTTTTACGAGCTAAGAGGGCAGCGAAGCAAGACTTAAATCGTTCCTAATACAGTTTTCCTTATATCTTATTTGCTTTTATCTTTATTTAGGGTTTTGCTTGTATTCTTTTATATGCACTGCTATTATTTCCGCGCGCGCTTTTATTTATATTTTATTCTTATTATTTAACTTTTATTTCTATTCCTATCGTTACTGCTTCCCCCTTTTTCTTTGCGGCTTTGCGCTTAGGGAGGAGTTTAGTAGTGCTAAAGGATATTCGAGAAAATAGGGGCGAATGACTATATCTAATTAAGTTAAAAGGGCCAGGAACTAATTAATTAAAAGGGTCTTTATTAGCTTCCTCTCTTAGGTAGCAGTAATAGGCGCGCTTATCTTGCTAATAGAAGGATAGCCTTTACTAAAACGAGAAAAGCAGTTCTTAAGATATATATATTAGGACTAGCTACTACCTTTAGATATAAAGACAAGCAAGTTTCGCCCTTAGACTTAGCTTTAAGCTATTACTAAAAGCCGTTTATTATACTTCTTTAGTCCTAGAGAAGACTATAAATAAAAACTCTGCCTTTTATTATCTTTAATAAATTGCTAAACCTTTAACCCTTATAAATATTTTAAGATATATTATACCTTTTAAACCTTTTAATTAAATGCTTTTTATACTTCGTTATATTATTTTGTTCTCCCTTACCTACTTTTTAGACCTTATTGTTTTTAGAGTCTTTCCTGTTTACGATATCTATGTATACTAGTGTACAGAGATCCCCTACGTGTTCTAACCGCTAATATAAGTGTTACTGAGGGAGTTACGCCCCTTAGAGTCGGCTGCGCGTGCTGTAGGTGCCTTCCTCCCCTCGCTAAAGTGTCTCTAGGGGCCCTATCCGGGGGCGCCGCGGACGGCGCTATGCTAAACGAGAAGGAGAAAAGGGGGAACTAAATAAGAAGACTTGCAGTCGCAATTAGAGATTATAGCGAGCGTTTTGTTATTGCTATAGCAAATATTATATAAACTTAAGTTCTTTAGTTCTTTTATATTTATTTATAACTTAGCACCTTCTAGCAAAGTTTCCTTATATATATTACGTATTAATAATTTTACTAACTAGCCTAATTCCTTCCTAGTATATATTAATAAGACTCTTAGCGAATTATATAAAAAGTAATATATAGGTCTTTCTTTAGTTAAATTATTATAGGAGATATTAGAGTCCTTTAGCGCGTATATTACGCAATAGGAATATATTTTCTTCGAGGCTAGATAGCAATACTAGTCTAACTATACTAAGATTAGGAGACGATATAGCCTATAATATATTAAGCTTTTATATTACTCTTAAGGAGCTTTAATAGTATATTTAACTCTAGGAATATATTTTAAGTAATAGTTAATCTTCTGCCTTATACTAAGGCTAACCCGATAGATATTAGTTCTATAAAATCTAGCGCCTCTAGCGTACCCTAGCGCAAGCATTGCTATAAATATAACTAAGTCGGTTACTTCTAACGTAACTGCTCTTAGCTGCGCGCATAATCTCGGATTACTAGGTTAGTATTAGATTCTAGGCTAGCAGAAAGAACTAGGGGCGAGGCAGAGATTTTTAACTAGGGCGAAAGGAATCGACGAAGAAACAATACTAGGTTAAACTAAAGAGGAGTAATAAATAGAACTACCGAGAAGAGAGAGAGAGGAAGGGAGAAAAGCTCCCCGCTAGCTAGCTATATACCTTACGAGGTCGGCTATTAGTAATAAGCCTGTATTAATACGAGCCTATTATATCCTAACTAAGCTAGAGAGCCTGCTAGTTATATACCTATAATCCCCCTATATAAATATAACTAGGTTAAAAACCTAGTCCTTTACAGCTAGGTTAATCTTTTTACTACTCGAGGTTAGATTCTGCAAAATTATTACTAGGGAATACTTTGCTAGGGCGGGCAGATTATTAGGCTATATAAAATAATAAGCAAAATAGTTAAAAGGGAGATATTTTTTAGCTATCTATTAGAGTCTAATAAAAATATCCTAGTTATAGTTAGTAACCTAAAACGTTTTTTATAGAAATATATAACTATTAATTATAAAAGTAGCAGTTAGTTACTAGTATATAATACTTATATTATAGCCTTAAAAATTAATAAAAGGAAACAGGCAAATAAAGGAAAGTTTAGCCCTAAGGCTTTTTATAGCCTTTTTAGCGAATCTTTAAAATATAATAAAACGAGTTTAAGCTCTAGTATTATAGAAAGAGGAAGCATTTAAACTAATTATATAAATATAACTATATATAACGCGAATTGTCTACGCGTGTTAACGCATTCCTGCCCTTAAAGGAAATAACTTTAGATAGGTATATAAAGATAAAGCATTTAATTACGCAATAGGGCTATATTTAGGCAGTGCTTATAGCATAATCGGATCGAACTTAGTCTAAGATTAAAAGCAGATTATAAGGAGATTAGAAAAATAAAGCGGAAGAAGAGGATTAGGATTAAGAGAATATATATAGAAACTCTAGCTTCTTCCCTTAAGGAAGAAGAGAAAAACAGATATAAGCAGATATTAATAGGTTAAGGACCCGAGCTAACTTAAGCAGAGTCTTCTTTTATATTATACTAATATATATTATTATCCTACCTATATTAATACTATTATATTATTATTATTAATTATACGCTAGGGGCTGTAAAAAGCATCTAGAACCTCTATATATATCGAGTAGGAAAAACCCCCTAAAGGGGGAAAACCCCCTAGCAAACAGAGCAAAAGAAAGGCCTCGCGCCCTAGAGGGTCGCGAGGCGGGGAACGCAGCAGTGTAGTAAAATACTATTATATTAAATTATATTATTAATAGTAAAGGACTTTCCTAAACTTTTCTCTACTAATACCTTTAGGACTATTAAGAAGCCTTATAATAGTCCTACTCTTTTTCTAACTCGTTATTATTAGAGTCCGTTTTCTTTGCTATATATAGGGGTATTGCTTGTCTTTTTAACCTAGAGACTTTCTAACAGTTAAGGCAGTCTTTAACCTAGTGCCCTTTCTTTCTATAGATAAAATAAGTGCTATTTTCCTAATATACTTGTTTTTCGTCTTCTATTAGCGCCTGCCTTTTATTCTTAGCTTTAACTGCTTATTTCTAGTTAGAGGGAGATGGAGCAGGAACTCTATTATTATAAGGAGCACGGGCTAGGGGATAGGAGTCTTTCTTTCTCTATACTGCCTCTTTTTTACGGCAGAAAATAGCATCCTTAATAGCTTTATAGTATTCCTTATATAAGAAATAGTCGTTTTTAGCTTTAGTTAAAAGGCTCGGGTTAAAACTAGCTAGTAAATAGTTTTAGAGTAAATATTTTAACTAGTCTATAGGAATCCGAGTTTTTATAGCTAAGTTATTAAACTTTATAATAAACTCCTAAATATCCTACTTACTAGTTTTTAAGAAGTTTAATCTCTATGGCTTTTTAATAGATTTAGTAAACTTATTTAGGTTGCTATATGCTAACTTAAAGCTTTAGATTATCTTAGCTAAGCAGGAAAAAGGGCAGGTTTTTAACTTATACCAAGTCTTAAAAGTCTTTTAAGCCCTGCCCTTAAAAGCCTAGAAGAGAAATAATATTTAGTTTTTTTTATTATAGAATATAGTATAGTTAGTATAGGTAGGGCATTAATATATATTAGTATAATACAAGAGAGGACTCTGCTTAAGTTAGCTTGGGTCCTTAATCTATTAATATCTGCTTATATCTGTTTCTCTTCTTCCGTAAGGGAAGATAGCAGAGTTTATATATATAGTTCCCTAATCCTAATCCTTTTCTTCTGCTTTATTTTCCTAATCTCCCTGCAATCTGCTTCTAATCTTAGACTAAGTTCGATCTAATTATGCTATAAGCACTGCCTAAATATAGCCCTATTGCATAATTAAATGCTTTATCTATGCGTACCTATCCCTAGTTATTTCCTTTAGGGGCATATATGCGTTAAGACGCGTAAACAATTTGTATTATATATAGTTATATTTATATAGTTAGTCTATATCTTATTATATAAATATAACTATATATAATGCAAATCGTCTATGCGTTTTAATGCATTCCTGCCCCTAAAGGAAATAACTCGGGATAAATACGTATAGATAAAGCATTTAATTACGCAATAGGGCTATATTTAAGCAATACTTATAGTATAATTAGATTAAATTTATTCTAAGATTAAAAGCAGATTATAAGAAGATTAGGAAATTAAAGCAGAAAAAAAGGATTAGGATTAGGAAACTATATATATAAACTCTAGCTTTTTCCCTTAAAAAAGAAGAGAAAAATAGATATAAGCAGATATTAATAGATTAAGGACCTAAGCTAACTTAAGCAGAGTCCTCTTTTATATTATACTAATATATATTAATACCCTATTAATACTA
>LKCN02000004.1:1613375-1631598 GCA_001633055.2 Ophiocordyceps polyrhachis-furcata BCC 54312 | reverse complement strand
TTTCTTTTCCTTTTTCTTTACTATATTCTTTTTTATATACTCGTTTATTTCCTATATAATTTCTTCCTTTCTATCTTTCCTATATACTGTTTTTTTACCTTTCTTCTTTATTTATTTCTTTCCCCTATAACGATTAAATAATAAAAAGAGGACTACTAGTATATAAATATAACTATATATAATACGAATCGTCTACGCGTTTTAACGCATATCTGCCCCTAAAGGAAATAACTAGAGATAGGTACGTATAGATAAAGCATTTAATTATATAATAGGGCTATATTTAGGCAGTGCTTATAGTATAATCGGATCGAACTTAGTCTAAGATTAGAAGTAGATTTTAGGGAGATTAGAAAAATAAAGCAGAAGAAAAGGATTAGGATTAGAGAACTATATATATAAACTCTGCCTTCTTCCCTTACGAAAGAAAGGAAGGATAAATATAAGCAGATATTAATAGATTAAGGACCTAAGCTAACTTAAGCAGAGTCCTCTCTTATATTATACTAATATATATTAATACCCTACCTATAATAACGCTAGTATATTTATATAAAATTAGCCTTATATTTTTATTAAAATATTGCAAAAACCTTTTTAAAATTGCAACTAAATTGGCTAGCAAAGGACGCATGCGTAGAGTTAGTACTATTAAAACTTCGTTATTATCTTCTTCTTTTTTATTATTGCTAATTATAGTCGTCTTGCGTATTATAGTAGTATTCCCGCCTGCTAGCCCTTCCCTACTACCCCTACTAGCCTTATAGCCCTATCCCTGCCCCCTACCCCCGCGCTTTTTAGTCTGCTTTAGCAGTATTTCTAGAATATTTTGTTAGCCTTATATAACGATTTTAGGAAAATACTACTATTATTTTTATTTAAGTTTATTTATACTTACTATTAATAATAATAATAATACTTTAATACTTCCTTAAAAGTATAAAAAGAAGAAGAAAAGAAGAAGTATAAGATAAAAAGAGAGAACGAATTTATTTCGTAGGGTAAGTTATATAAACGCGTATAAAAAGCGCGAAATATAGTAAGTACGCACTATAACCCTACTACTCTATAAAAACCGATTTATTTACTCTTTTTCTTTTACTATATTCTTTTTAATATACTTATTTATTTATTTCCTATATTATTTCTTCCTTCCTATCTTTCCTATATACTATTTTTCTTTAACTTTTCTTTTTCTTATTTATTTCTTTCCTCTATAATAATTCGATAATAAAAAGAAGGACTGCTAGTATATAAATATAACTATATATAACGCAAATCGTCTACGCGTCTTAATACATTCCTGCCCCTAAAGGAAATAACTTAGGATAGGTACGTATAGATAAAGCAGTTAATTATATAATAGGGCTATATTTAGGCAATACTTATAGTATAATTAGATCGAATTTAGTCTAAGATTAAAAGCGGATTATAAGGAGATTAGGAAAATAAAGCAGAAAAAGAGGATTAGGATTAAGGAACTATATATATAAACTCTAGCTTCTTCCCTTAAGGAAGAAGAGAAAAATAAATATAAGCAGATATTAATAGATTATTTATTTTTTTATTTATTAAATTATATACTAGTACTGCCTATTTATAAATAATATATAAAGGCCTAGAATATTGCTATAGATTTTCTAGAAAAGGGAAAAACTAGAAAAACCTAGGGTAAAACCCCTTCCTTAAGCATTACCTTAATTTCAGGTCGGACCTATACTATACCTAGTACTCTATATTTAATAGGTCGGGGTATTTTAGTAAAAGAACTATAAAAGCGCCTTACTAGATCTATAGTAGAGAATAGTACTTGTATAGTCCGGACCTAATATAGAGTTAATAGGGTTACTTATCGACCTAGCTATTGCTATTATATATTAAGTCTTTCTAATTAATTATTATATCCTTTATAAATCTCTTAATTAAGGTATAATTAGTATAGCTAAAGTATATATAAAGATTCTACTAGCTTATAATCGCCTTTATAATAGTAAGGCTTAAAAGCCTGCTAACTTAGTATAGTAAAGCTATGCCCTAGCTCTATAAAGAAGAGGTATAGGAAAGTACTGCCTATATATTTGCCTTCTAGCGTTTCCGCCCTAGCGAATACTAGGTCTATAGTTAGTCTAAGGTAAGAGTAAGAGGAGGTAGTAGAGGGAGGTTTTAGTTAAAGAACCGCTAGGGTTAAGAAGTAAACGCCTTTTTTACTTAATCTTATACTACTCTAGTCTTTAAGCAGAGTCGACTCTACCCTAGATACGCCCTATAATATAAAAGGCAATAGTATAGCCTTTTATCTTATATAATAGGATATATATACTCGCTATCCTTATAAAGCGCAGTAGAGTAGTATTCGTATAGCGGCTTTGCTATATAATATTTAGCAATATATCCTAGCTAATAGTACTTAAAGCACTATTAAGGTTAGACTATTAATTTATATAGTTCTATATTAAAAATCTCTGCTTAAATTACTATGCCTTTATTATAGACCTAGTTCGCGTCCTAAATACTATTAATAGTAACTACTAGGGAACTCCTCTAGGTCCCTAAGTAGTACTGCTTTATATAGAGTCGAATTACTAAAACCTTATTTGCCGACTCGATCTCTTTTTATAGGGCTTTCTTGCTGCCTTTTTATAATGCCCTAGCTAGTACGCCTTTTATAATAATAGTATACCCGCTGCTTATAAGACGTGCCTCCTTTTTAAATATAGCATAGAGCTACTCTAGGTTAGACTAAAGCTTATAAATAGAATCCTAAAAAACTACTATAATATTACTACTAAGTAGCTTCCTTATAGCTAGGATTATAACTTATCCGCGAAGTATTTAGTTAACGCTTAATACTATAGCTTTAGGGCCTTAGGCGTGGAAAAAGAGCGTAATAAAATCGGAGCGGATTATAAGCTAATACTTATACTGCCTAGGAATATGCTTTTTAATCGTTTTTACTAGTAAATAGGCTGCGACTATAGCCTAAAATAGGGTCCTACTAGCTTTAGGGCTATAGAATAAAGAGGAAATAGCAGCTATAATAGCCGAGGATATACTGCTAATAAAAGGGATTAGAGATAAGGGAGCACCTCCCTAGCCCTTCTCTAATTCTAAGAGTTAGTTAATAATTGCCTATATAGAGATAAAGGCATCTCTTAAGATAATCTTACTAATACTAGCCTTTGCGTCTAAAAGGAAAAGCAGTATAGTAGCCTCTAGGGGGCGATTCTAGCGTAATTTAGTCTAGAGCTATATATAGGGTGAAAATTCTTTATATTTAGGTTAATCTGCATTGCCTTGCCCTCCTCCTTAGTATTGCTCTAGGCGTAATTTAATATCGCCCTAGAGTTAATAGGGGAAGCAGAGAGGAAGAAATAAATAGTCGTAGGAATCCTAAAATAAGTCGTAAAAAGACTCGACTCTAAAAGATATAAGATTAATATTAATATTAATAGATTAAGGACCCGAGCTAACTTAAGCAGAGTCCTCTTTTATATTATACTAATATATATTAATGCCCTATATATACTTATCTTTTAGCTTTACTAAGAAAGCGCTAAACTCGCTTTTCTTCCTAGAAAAAGTCCTAATATCTTTATAGCAGGATTTAGCCTTATCTAAGTAGTCGGGGTTTAGGTCGCTTACTATAGTAAAGGCCTGCTAGGCAGCCTTGCTTAACGCTATAAAACTTCCTATAAAAGGCCCTCTAAAAGTAGTAGAGGCCTCTCTATAGGAATAGTCTTAGTTTTAATTAGGAGAGCGTAATTAGTATAGCTAGTCTTTCTCTTTTCTTATCTGGGTTATTTTAGGTATAAGCATTTATATAGTTTTTATAGTATTCTATATAGGCTTAGGCTATACTAAAGAGGAAGCTATCTCTCTAGGTTATAAAGCGCTAATAAGTAGGGTTAGGGCTAAGGTCTAGTCTATAGTTATGCCTTGCTACCCTAGTCTTATTAGTATAAGCAAGGGATTTTTTTAAGGCAATCCTAGCAAAGTGTAAAGGATCCGGGCTTTGCCCGGATCTTGTTATACTACGCGAGGATAACTTATCTACGCGTACGGGCCGCGCGCATATAGCCCTACCCCCCTACTATATATTATATCTTTCCTTTCTTTTTTTTTATCTTTATTATTACTATTTAGGTCGCTATTTTGCAGCAGCACTAGGCCAGACCCTTATAAATAATAAAGATTAATTCCCTTTTTGCTTTTTTTTTCTACTATAGCGGACCCTAATATGCACCTTTAATTATCTTAGCAGGTAGCTAAGCTTTAATAAATCGTTTTGCAGTAGCAGGATACTATACTGCGGTTAGAGCAATAGGCGATAGCATAGTCGAGCCGCCCTAAGCGCAAGCTACTACTGCCCGGATTACTATTCGATAGAAATAAGACGTTATTCCTAGCGTAGCGCTCCCTTATAGCGTATAAGCTCGTTACTAACTAGGAGTTTATTAGTACTGCCTATAACTAGTAGGTGTTTTTATACTAGTACCTTGCGCTATCCGTATAGGCTAAGGTAGCCCCTTTCTTCGAGCAAGGGGAGGAATATAGATATAATATAGAGCATTTCCTTAACTACCTCGATAGCGTCTTTGCGAACCCCTACTATTAGCAGACGGCTATAGCAGAGCTAGAGAAACTCGTATAGCGCCCTACTAAGTCCTTTTTGGATTTTCTTATCCGATTTAAGGCTAAGTTATCCCTATTAGGTAGGGCCTTATAGAATAAGGTTATTAAGGTCTAACGCCTTTATTACTCCCTCTCCTTTAAGTTATATTAATACTATATTAGGCGCGATATCCCCTATAATAACTATACTAGGGCGGTAACGCGTATTAGGTCTATTATTATTAATATCGAAGCCTTCTGCCTTAAGGCTTATTCTAACGCTAAAAGGGCTCCTCTAGCCGGCTAGACGCGTCTATGCCCTAATACCCTAATAACGGATATCTATAGCGCGGGCACTTCCTCTTAACCTACTGCCCGCTATCCGTAATAGTCCGATACCTGCTATTAAGCAATATAGGTTAGCTCGGATATAATCGAGCAGTACTGCGTTAATAGTATATGCCTTTGCTATAGTATCCCTAGGCACTTCCTAAAGTCCTATAACTTCTATTTAGCGCGTTGCCTATCTATATTACGCGTGCGTTTTATAGATATAGTAAATGCTTCTAACGCTTCTCTAGGCTAGGCAGGAAATATACTGCCCTTATAATAAGTCTCTTACTAGGGGCAAGTAGTCGCGTCGAGGATATTAATAGTAGTTTAGCAATACAATTTAAGGAAATTAAGAGGGATATAGATACTACGCCCCTTTTTTTTCCTATGCTTATAAACTCTACTACTTTTATTAATATGCAGGCAGACTATAGCTATAATTACTATACTGCTATAAGCAAATCGCTAGTTTAACGTTACTAGCTTAAGAGAGTACGTCTTCCTCGGCCGCATATAGTCCGGACGGCTATTTCGATTAGTCGAGATTAGGATAGTTATTTTAAAGAGACGTTATTAATTTAGGATATTATGCGTTTTATTACTAATACTAATAGGTAGCTTACGCCTATTATCGCGTACCTAATCCCTAGGCTAATGCAAGAATTTATTCTTAGCACCCTATAGCTTACACGTTATAACGTATTAGTCCGCGCTAGCAGGCGCGAGTTAATCGTCTATTTTGCGAATAACCTAGTTATTTATAGTAGCGCTGCCCGCTAGGTTTCTAACCCTATAGTTGCTATTATAGGCTCTACTTTTGCTAGCCTTATTCGCTAGGAGACCTGTTATCCTAAGGGATTCTAGTTCCTTGCGACTAGCTTGCGCGAGATCTTGTTAGCGCTCTATATTACCCCTACTCCTAAAGCGCCCCTTATAATTTCCCTCCTATCTAAAGTCTCTAACTTTGCTAACCTCTTTAGTAAGGAGAAGGCTAGCGCCCTCCTACTTTACTATAGCAGCTAGGATTACTATATTCGCCTGCGTTATAACCCGGATAGTTCCTTACCTGCTTTCTTATAGGGCCCTTTATATAATATACTGCGGGAATACCTTCTCGAGGTTCGCTAGCAAATTACTAACCTAATAGATAAGGGGTGGATTCGCGTAAGCTTATTATTAGCGGCCGCTCCTATCCTTCTTGCTAAAAAGCCTAGGCGTAGCTAGCGTTTCTATATCGATTATCGCGCTTTAAACTAAGTTACGGAGCAGGATTGCTACCCGCTTCCCTTAATTAAGGAGATATTACGCAGCCTTTCTAGCGCCTATTAGTTTATAAAGTTAGATATCTGCGCTGCCTTTTATAAGCTGCGTATTATAGAGGGTAATAAATATCTAATAGCGTTCTATACCTAGTTTAGGCTTTTTAAGTAGCTTATTTGCCCCTTTAGCCTTGCTAGAGCGCTTGCTTCTTTTTAGCAATATATTAATAACGCGTTAGGCACGTCCCTAGGCGACTTCGTTATAGCGTATCTCGATAATATTTTAATCTATTCTAGGGGATTGCATGCTAACTACTAGGGTAAAGTCTAGGCTATTATAGATAAGTTATAGGCTATAGGTTTATTTCTAGATATTAATAAGTACGCTTTTATAGTTAAGGAGGTTAAGTACCTAGGATTTATTATATACGCTAGCTGCAAGATACGTCTTAACTTGGATAAAGTAGCCGTAATACGTAACTAGGAGGCGCCTTCCTGTATTTAAGGTATCCGCAGTTTCCTTAGCTTTGCGAACTTTTATTGCGATTTTATCCCTCGCTTCTCTTATATTACGGCCTCTCTTATTAATCTAACTCGTTATAATATGCCCTTTTAGTAGATAGCTAAGTACTAGGCCGCCTTTAACTATTTTAAGGCCGCGTTTATTACTTATCCTGTCTTAGCGTAGTAGGATCCTTGCTAGCTAATAGTTATTAAAATAGACTACTCTAGTAAGGCACTTAGTAGCTGCTTATTATAGATAGGGAAGGATAAAATCCTCCGCCTTATTACGTACTTTTCCTAGAAGCTTTAACTTGCAGAGAGGAATTATACTATCTATAATAAGGAGCTCCTAGCTATTATTGCCTGCTTTAAAGCCTAGTCGGCTAAGCTATATAGTATAGCTAAGCTTTTTATAATCCTAACGGATTATAAGGCCCTTAAGCACTTTACTACCCCTAAGGAGATATTAGAATATTAGGCATAGTAGGCTAAAACGTTATCTTTATTTAACTTTTACTTTTATTACTGCCCTAGCTTATAGGCAGCGCGTCCTAATGCTCTTTCCTAGCGCAATTAGGAGTGCTATAATACGCCTTTTTATTTTAGCTAGATTATATAGCCCCTCTCGATTTATACTTTTTAGATAGCTCTGCTATAGGCAAGCGTCCCTTATTAGTAGGCGCGTATTCCTTGCTAGCCCGCGTCTAGGGTTCCTTCTCTGCCTCCTGCAACTAACTCCTTGCTAGACTATCCTCCCTCCCTATTAGTAGCTTCTATTCCTCCCCTTAACGTTACTAATTCCCCTACTCCTTTCCCTAATATATACTTATAGGAGTTATAGCGTTCTGCTTTATAGTATAACCTATTATATACTATCCGCCTTAACGCGTTATGCTTAGCAGCGAGGAAGTTCCCCCCTAAGGCTTATACCTGCAAATAGGTAGCGGATTATACTATTTCCGCTACTAGCTTCCTATAATTCTATAGCTATCTCTAGGTCCCCTGCTAGGAACCTCTTACTACGTCCTTAATCTAGCGCGTTTACGACTCGCTTCTTGCTAGCTACCCTAGGAAAAATATTACGTTTTAGCTCCTCTAACGCGACTTTTACTAGGAGGGGATATCTAGGGATATCGCGCGTTTTATACGTAATTATTATTACTACGGGGATTACCTCTGCTATTACTATTATTAGGGCTTTTTTTAACCCCTCCTAATTGCTAACTATTTCTAATCTATAATCTTAATTAATTTTATAACTAACCTCCTAGCTAACTCTCCTAACTCCCTGCGTTTCCTTATAGTTATTACAGACTAGCTTTCTAAGTACGTTTAGCTTAAAGCTATAACGTCTATAGACGCTAAGGCTTATACGTATTATTTTATTTTAACCTAGTAGCGCTTTTATAGCTTCCCTGCGTAGTTAATCTCGGATTGCAGTTCGAATTAGACTAGGAGTTTCTAGTCCGAACTCTACTATCTTATAAGGGTCTAGCAGCTCCTATCTACGTCCTATTACCCGTAGACAGATAGTAGTATAAAGCATGCTAACTAAGAGGTATAGGCTATCCTCCGCTATATAGTAGCCTTTTCTTAGCTAGATTAGCTAGATTACCTCCCTGCTTGCTAGCTTGCGTTAAATAACTATAAGTTATTAGTTACTAGTCTTAGCCTAAATCGCTTCTTATATAGGTTTAATATTCCTTTAATTAAAATCGAGCAGTCCTTATTAGCTTCCTCTGCCTCGCCTAAGGGGCATGCTATTGCTTTCCTCTAGCACCTTAAGGAGGGGATAGACCTAGTATAGGCTAGTATCGCATAGGCATAGTAGTAGTAGCAGGACTTTTCTAATACTATATATTATCTAGCTAAAAGGTTCTAGGTTAGTAATCTTATTTAGCTAGATATATGCTATATTCGCTCTAACTATCCCTCTAGGAAGCTTAACTATCTCTAGGCTAAATACTATATTATTGCTATCCTATCCCTTTTAACTATTATGCTTAATACGCTATAGGGCATTTACCCTACCTTTTATATCGACTTACTCGAACGCGCTATATTAGACTTATTGCCCTTATAGTTATATACTAACTCCTAGCTAGACCCTACTCTCTATTTATCTAATAATAACCTATCCCTTAATAAGTAGGAGGTTAAGGAAGTACTTACTGCTAAGAATGCTTAGGGTTAGCAATTAGTAAATTTACCCCCGTGCTATTCTATTCTTATTAAGTAGTATAGCTATATAACGCCTACTTAGGAGCCTCTAAAGAGTATATAGGATTATAAGGCGTTAATATAATTCGAGGCTAAGTTTAGTAATACGCGTACGTATAATAGACCCTAGTATATTTAGCTACGTATTCCTATACTATTACCTCTCCCCTCCCTACTATTTGCTGCTTCTGCTATATCCCTTTTTCCCCCCTTTCCCCCTTTTACGCCTCCTCTACCTCGTCCTCCTCTAGCTGCGCTAGCTAACCCTATAGGTTTAGGTTGCTTATCTAATAGGCGCGGGTTAGTATATTAAGCAAGCTGCGGCGGATATAGCTACGCGTAGTGCTAGTAGTAGTAGTAGTAGTATATTAAAGGGCAGGGGATAGCTGCGTTAAGGAATTAGCTAAGGAGGATAGCGTAAACCTAGACCTAGCTAATACTAGTAGAGATAATATAGCCGCAAGCCCTTATAGGGCAGCAAGTATTATAGCGTTAGCTTAGCATGCATTAGCCTGCTATTACTCCTAGTTTTCTAGGATTGCCTATTAAATATCCGCTTAATAGTAGAGGGCCTCTTCCTGCTAAGTAGTAAAGCTATTTAGCCTATAGGCAATTAAACCCTACTACTACTACTACTACTAGTATATTGCTGCTATAGCCGGGTTTATTCTGCGCTAGGGGGTAGTAGAGTAGGCGGGTATTATAATAGCAGTAAAGGCTAGGACTAGTGCGTTGCTATTATTATAATTATTATTACTAGGCGAGGCTAGGGGAGTAAATACGTCTTAAGTTAGCTAAGGGGCGAGATAGGCCGCGGCTAGTATATTCTGCAGCCTTTCTACGTAGGCCTAGAATACTAGCGTTAGGATAGCACGCCGCCTAGGAGTATTACTACTATAAACTCGAGCTAGGACTAAAACAGCTTAGCCTGCCTATAATATCTCCTATAGGTTACGAACTAGCTACTATAGACGTACGTTAGTAGTAAAGAGGTGCCTTTCTTATAGGCACTATCTCTGCTGCTAATAGCACGTTATATAGGCGGCTCCCCGCCTATATACGTATTTAGCCTTGCTATTATTATATAAGTCCCCTACGCAAGGGGTGTATAAATAGGCAACCTCCTCGGGGCTAGTATTATCCTTATTATCTAAATCCCCTTTTATAATAAAAGTCCCTATTGCCCGAGTAGGCGTTTAGCTAGGGGTTATTAATATTATTTTTCTCCTAGGCTAGGTATAGGTTATTATAAGTAAGTCTTTAATTTATATGCTTTTAGGCAATACTCCGTATTTATTATAGTATATAGATATTATAAGGTTATAGGGGGTACGCGTCTATATTATTTTATTTTAATCCCTAGGTTATAGTAGGTTAGGGCGACGTGCGGATTTTGTTTTTTCCGCCCCTCTATATTAGGCGGGGTAACCGTAGCTAGGAGGGTATATAAAGGATCCGGGCTTTGCCTAGATCTTATTATACTACGCGAGGATAACTTATCTACGCGTACGGGCCGCGCGCATATAGCCCTACCCCCCTACTATATATTATATCTTTCCTTTCTTTTTCTTTATCTTTATTATTACTATTTAGGTCGCTATTCTGCAGCAGCACTAGGCTAGACCCTTATATAAAGCAATAAACTAGTGCGTCTCTACTAGATATAAAGCCTCGGGTTATAAGTTAAAGGCCTAATAGTCTTATTATTAAGCTAGGGTTTATTTTAGCAGCTTTATTACTAGAAGTTTTTAGTTATACTAATAGATAAATTTAGTTAATAATTATGCTTAATAATAACTCTATTAGGAGTTATAGTTTACTCTAGCAGTTTTATTGCTAGAAGTTTACAACCCCTGTGCCTACGTTTGCAACCCTGTTTAAGGGGATATCTAGGCCCCCGCCTTGGAGTCTTTATATCCTCTAGGGTAGCGACTAGGATCCCCTCTCTAGGTCCCTGCTCCCCCCCTGCACCCTCTACTACTGCCCCCTCCTCTATTACTGCCCTCTTCCCCTATACTACTACTGCCTCTAACCTCTGCTTTTTAGCAAGCACCTTTACTATATTACTATTATTATTACTGCTATAGTCGCAAGAGGCGACCCCTAGTCGCTCAGCCTCTGCCGCCTCCTTTGCTTTTAGTAGTATTAGGGCAGCCTTAAGTATATATATTATTAGCTCGCCCCTAATATTAGGGTTTGTAATAAAGGGCTATACTAGTCTATTTAAGTCTAGGGGGAGGTCTATAGTCCCCTAGGCCCTAGGGATATATACCTGCTTATTTATATTAACGCTAAAAATATTGCTAAGGATTCTATTAAAGCGCTAACTATTATATATATAATACTAGTTAATACTCCCCTAGTAGGCTAATTATTTTTCCTAGATATAAAAAATAGCCTCCTAGTATTAGCAAACCTTACTTAGCTTTTTTAAGAGCTCTTAGCCTATAGCTTTTATAAAGCCCTCTAGTACTTAAACTAGACTCGTAATCGTTATTATTATTATTAGTAAGTTTTTTATTGCTATTAGTATAAGCAGGACTATTATAGGCGTAGCTAGAGCTAGGGCAGGCATAACTAGGACTAGGGGGAGTATAATTAAAAAAACCGCAGCTTAAGCTATAAAGCCCTTAGACTCCCTACTCTAGTATTAGTTCTACGCCTTCTATAACTCCTAACTAAGTTAATACTATTATTACTATTAGATTAAACTCCTACTCTTCTAGCTTAGGACTTTAGGGCATACCTACCTTTACTATATTAGTAGTTCCTCCCTTAATAATAAATTTAATAGCTACTTATTCCTTCTCTATAACTATAAAGTCTATTACTTATTACTATTAGCCTTTCTCCCTCCCTATAAGCCTCCTGCTCTTAACTTACTATCTAGTACTTTTATTATAAGGTTGCGTAATAATAATAACTAGCTAAGCAAGTGCTTGCTACTAGTTAATTTTCGCTCTTATTATTAACTATATAACTCCTAGGCGTACTTACTAGTTTAATCCTAGCAAACCTAGCTTTTCTCGATAAGCCTATTAATATATGCCTTATAAGGCACTGCTTATAGTTTATTAAGCTTTACTACTACTAGTATTAGTCGAGTAGGGATTATAGCAAGGGGTAAGGCTGCTATTTTTACTAAGTTATACGCTATTATTATTATTATACTACTATTACTAGGTTACTTACTAGGTTATATATTAGCACGCTGCCTTATATAATTATATTAGTCGACTTAATAGCAGGCCGACCTCTCGAGTTAAGGGGCCCTTACCTTATAAAGGAGGAAGAAGGAAGGAGAGAGGGAGAGGAAGGAAAAAGAGGTTTATATACCCCCTAGAGCAGATTTACTATTATTCTGATTCTACTGCCCTTTCGCCCTTACCGCCCTCCCCTCCCCCTCCCCTACCTTTTATACTAAATTATCCCCTCTTTTCCCTTATTTCTCCTTATCTCCTTTATTTTTTCGAGACTACCCTAGTAGGCAGCTGCCTTATACCTTACTATACTACTGCGTTCTATGCCTTGCAACCCTCTAGGGCGCAGGGCCTTTTTTTTACTCTATTTGCTAGGGGGTTTTCCCCCTTTAGGGGGGTTTTTCCTACTTAATATATATAGAGGTTCTAGATGCCTTTTATAGCCCCTAGCGTATAATTAATAAAAAAAATATTGCTAGAAGTCTATTATAGTTTTTTTATCTCCGTAAGATGTAAAAAGGGAAATGCGTATTTAATTAAACACTTGCTAGCAGAGAATTAATCTAAGAATAGTATTACGGCTAGGTATAGTAAGTAAATATATATTAAGCACTATAAATAAATATTCTTAGATAAAGAAGAAAGAAAAGAAAACAAGCAAAAGAAAGTAGATTCTATAGCTTTTTATATAGGCGTAGGGCTAGGGTAAGTTATATATTATAACCCTGTATATAATATAACTAGGGCTTTTATTAAGTTCCGCTACTTTTAGTCTGCTTAGGCAGAGGCGCAGTCTGTATAGGCAGAGGCGCATAATAATTAGCAGTAAATTGTCCTAATTTTAGACTTAGTAAAAAACGAAGTTACTATATCTTTTAGTTAAAAAAAACTAGGGGTGCCCTTATTTGCAAATAATAAGCAGTACTTTATTATTGCTTATAAGCTTATTTATTATATTTCTAAAGAAAATCTTTAATTAGTTTATATTAGCTAGGGAAAAAAGGAAAGAAGTAGATAAAGTAATAACGTAAAAAGTAATATTTCTAAATAGGGTCTTAATAGTAATATTACTAATTATTAATATACTTTATTTTTGCTAAATTTAAAAGAATTTATCCTGGCAGACGCTTTATTAATAGTAAAATATAGGATTATTTTCTATAAGGCTTCGACTTAATTTTATCTAGTAGTTAAAATCTATATAGTACTAGTATTAATTATAATTCCCTAAAAGAACTATTAAAATTACTTATTTCTAAGAAGGAATTATAAAGCTAGTATAAGTTCCTTTATATTTAATTTTAGGTTATATCTAGTAAAAAGATATATAAATACTAATATAGAAAGGAACTAAAAAGCTGCCTATTATTGCAGAATTTTATTAGTATATAAATATAACTATGCATAATACGAATTATCTACGCGTTTTAACGCATATCTGCCCCTAAAGGAAATAACTAGGGATAGGTACGCATAGATAAAGCATTTAATTATGCAATAGGGCTATATTTAAGCAGTGCTTATAGTATAATTAGATCGAACTTAGTCTAAGATTAGAAGCGGATTATAGGGAGATTAGGAAAATAAAGCAGAAGAAGAGGATTAGGATTAAGGAACTATATATACAAACTCTGCCTTCTCTCTTAAGGAAAAAGGAGGAGAAATAGATATAAGCAGATATTAATAGATTAAGGACCTAAGCTAACTTAAGTAGAGTCCTTTCTTATATTATACTAATATATATTAATACCCTACTTATACTAATTAGTATTACTATTAGCTATTAATATAAGTCCTATATTTAATAAAAATATAGATTAGCTAGGAAATAAATGCCTAGACCTAAGCTAGGAAATAACCTTTACCCTAGGAAGGAATAGACTCCTAGAGTTCGCGGTTTTATTTCTTAAAGTACTAGATAGTATAATAGCTGCTTAGAAGACTAAATCGACCTCGAATAATAATAAGATCCTTAGGAAGGAATAGACTTTTATAGGTTATAGTTTTAATCTCTTAAAGACTTTAACTTATACCTAGAACGTTTAGGATAATAATCGAGATACCTAGAGGGATTTATTTCTTTTTCTAGGGAAACCTTCTCGATTATTCTTTTACTTTCGTTTTTACTCTTTACGACTTTTAGAATACTTTATTTTAATACTAACCTAAAATCGGATAAATATTGCCTCTATACTATACTTATTTTTTTTCTATTTTAAAAGGATTATATCTTTATATCTTAAATATTTTTATATAGATATATAATTAATTTTGAAATAAAACTATACTTGTTATATTTAGAAAGCAAGAATCTCTTTTATTAATTTAGCCTAGGCAAACTAGCAAATAAAAATTATCTGCCTAGCTAAATCTATCTAAATTTTTTTTACGCCTAGCTATACTTAAAATTTTTTTTTTGCCTAGCTATACTTGTTTAAATTTTTGCCCCTAGCTACCTGCTAATTCTTGCCCCTAGCTGCTAAGCTACGTTATAGGATTATTTTTTTATCCTAAACTCCTTACAGGCTTATATAGCTATACGAGCTAAATTAATATGCTCCCTTTTCTAAAACTCGTTAAGAGGGTAGTTTATCTAGATAAACGCTGCTAAAGCCCGTATAGCGCGTCTAGCTTCTAGTGCTAACTTTATATCTAATATTAGCTAAGAATTATCTTAATATTAGAAAAGAATACTTACTATTTTGCACCTTAATCCCTATAATAAGCAGTAGTAATAGCTTTTTACTATAGCTAAATCTTATTCCTAATAGGCGTTAGCTATAAGCGGCTACTAAGCTAGATAGGAGATATACTAGTAATAAGGGACTATCCTTATTACCTCCTTATACGGCCGACTATAACTTAGGGTTTATAGGTTTTAATAAAACCCCCTAGGCGTTTTAGGCGTCCTTATTATTATTATTAGCGTTTTTAGCATAGTTATAGCTAGGAAAAGGCGATAACTTAGCGTTATAAGTAGTAGCGTGCGTTTTAAGGCCCGAGGTATTAATAGCAAGCTGCTTAATAATAAGGCTAGGATACTTATATAAAATTAGTCTAATACTTTTTATAAAATATTATAAAATCGCAGTTTAATTAGCTAAAATTCTGCTTACTTAAACGCATACGCAGAGGAGGAACTAGAGCGATATTATTATTATTATTATTATTACTACTAATATATAAATACAACTACGCATAATACGAATCGTCTACGCGTTTTAACGCGTATCTGCCCCTAAAGGAAATAACTAGGGATAGGGACGCATAGATAAAGCATTTAATTATATAATAGGGCTATATTTAGGCAGTGCTTATAGTATAATCGGATCGAACTTAGTCTAAGATTAGAAGCAGATTACAGGGAGATTAGGAAGATAAAGCAGAAGAAGAGGATTAGGATTAGGGAAATATATATATAAACTCTGCCTTCTTCCCTTATAGAAGAAAAAAAGGAGATAGAAATAAGCAGATATTAATAAATTAAGGACCTAAGCTAACTTAAGTAGAGTCCTTTCTTATATTATACTAATATATATTAATACCCTACTTATACTAATTAGTATTACTATTAGCTATTAATACGAGTCCTATATTTAATAAAATATAGATTAGCTAGGAAATAAATGCCTAGACCTAAGCTAGGAAACGACTTATACCCTAGAAAGGAACGGACTCCTAGAGTTTGCAGTTTTAATCTCTTATAGTACTAGATAGTATAATAGCTGCTTAGAAGACTAAATCGACCTTAAATAATAATAAGATCCTTAGGAAGGAATAGACTCTTATAGCCCGCGGTTTTAATCTCTTAAGGACCTCGACTTATACCTAGAACGTTTAGGAATAACTAAATCGACCTCGAATAATAATAAGATCCTTAGAAAGGAATAGACTCCTATAGCCTGCGGTTTTAATCTTTTAAGGACCTCGACTTATACTTAGAACGTTTAGGATAATAATCGAAATACCTAGAGGGATTTATTTCTTTTTCTAGGGAAACCTTCTCGATTATTCTTTTATTTTCGTTTTTTACTCTTTACGACTTTTAGAATACGTTATTTAATACTAACCTGAAATTAGATAGATATTGCCTCTATATTATACTTATTTTCTTTCTATTTCGAAGGGATTATATCTTTATATCCTAAATATTTTTATATAGATATATAATTAATTTTAAAATAAAACTATACTCGTTACGTTTAGAAAGCAAGAATCTCTTTTATTAATTTAGCCTAGGCAAACTAGTAAATAAAAATTATCTGCCTAGCTAAATCTATCTAAAATTTTTATTACGCCTAGCTATGCTTAAAAATATTTTTGCCTAGCTTTGCTTGCTTAATTTTTTTGCCCCTAGCTAAATTTCCCTGCTAATTTTGCCCCTAGGACCCTAGCTAGTAAACTACGTTATAGGATTATTTTTTCGTTCTAAACTCCTAATAGGCTTATATAGCTATACGAGCTAAATTAGTATACTCCCCCTTCTAAAACTTATCGAGAGGGTAGTTTATCTAGATAAACGCCGCTAGAGCCTATACAGCGTATCTAGCTTCTAGTACTAGCTTTATATCTAATATTAGCTAAGAATTATCTCGATATTAGGAGGGGATACTTACTATCTTGTACTTTAATCCCTATAATAAATAGCAGAAGCAACTCTTTACTATTACTAAGTCCTATTCCTAATAGGCGTTAGTTAATAGCGGCTACTAAGCTAGATAGGAGATATACTAGTAATAAGGGACTATCCTTATTACCTCTCTATACGGCTAACTGCGACTTAGGGTCTATAGGTTTTAATAAGACCCCCCTAGCGTTTTAGGCGTCTTTATTATTATTATTAGCGTCTTTAGTATAGTTATAGCTAGGAAAAGATAACGACTTAGTATTATTAGTAGCAGCGTGCGTCTTAAAGCCCGAGGTATTAATAGCAAGCTACTTAATAATAAAGCCAGGATACCTATATAAAATTAGTCTAATACTCTTATAAAATATTGCAAAATTGCGAGTAAAATTAGCTAAAATTCTGCTTACTTTGCCGCGTACGCGGAGGGGGAACTAGAGCAATATTGCTATTATTATTATTATTACTACTAACGGCTATTATCTCTCTAGTCGAGGTATTTTCGCCCGAAGGCCTACCCTCTCTACTGCCCCGCCTGGCCCTATAGCCCCTCCCCCTGCCCCTACCCCTATGCTTCTTAGCTAGCTTTAGTAGCATTTCTAGAATATTTTATTAGCCTTATATAATAATTTTAGAAAATATTACTGCTATTTCTATTAGAGTTTAGTTATACTTACTTATAATAGTAGTAATAATGCTATAACGCGTTATTAGGAGTATAAAAGGAAGAAGAAAAGAAGAAGTATAAGAGGAAGAAGAAAAGAAGAAGTATAAGAGGAAGAGAGGGAACGAATTTATTTTGCAGGGTAAGTTACGTATACGCGTATAAAAAGCGCGAAATATAGTAAGTACGCACTATAACCCTACTACCCTATAAAGGACCGATTCCTTTACTTTTACCCTCTTTCTTTTACTATTTTCTTCTTTATATACTCGTTTATTTATTTCCTATATTATTTCTTCCTTTCTATTTTGCCTATATACTGTTTTTTTTTCTTTACCTTTTTTCTTTTTATTTATTTTCTTTCCCTTATAATAATTTAATAATAAAAAAGAGGACTACTAGTATATAAATATAACTACGCATAATATAAATCGTTTACGCGTCTTAACGCATATCTGCCCCTAAAGGAAATAACTAGGGATAGGGATATATAGATAAAGCATTTAATTATATAATAGGGCTATATTTAGGCAGTACTCGTAGTATAATCGGATTAAACTTAGTCTAAGATTAGAAGCAGATTATAAGGAGATTAGGAAAATAAAGCAGAAAAAAAGGATTAGGATTAGGGAAATATATATATAAACTCTGCCTTCTTCCCTTATAAAAAAAGAGAGGGAGATAAAGATAAGCAGATATTAATAGATTAAGGACCCGAGCTAACTTAAGCAGAGTCCTCTTTTATATTATACTAATATATATTAATGCCCTACCTATAACTAATAAGTATTATCTCTCTTATTAGGGT
>LKCN02000004.1:1580500-1613173 GCA_001633055.2 Ophiocordyceps polyrhachis-furcata BCC 54312 | reverse complement strand
ATATAAGCAGATATTAATAGATTAAGGACCCGAGCTAACTTAAGCAGAGTCCTCTTTTATATTATACTAATATATATTAATGCCCTACCTATAACTAATAAGTATTATCTCTCTTATTAGGGTATTTTTGCCCGAAGTCCTACTTTCTCTACTACCCTGCCTACCCCTATAGCCCCTCCCCCTGCCCCTACCCCTGCGTTTCTTTGCTAGCTTTAGTAGTATTTCTAGAATATTTTATTAGCCTTATATAATAATTTTAGGAAAGTACTACTACTATTTTTACTACTACTATCCTAGCTAATCTGTATTTTTATTAGATATAGGACTCGTATTAATAGCTAATAGTAATACTAATTAGTATAGGTAGGGTATTAATATATATTAGTATAATATAAGAGAGGACTCTGCTTAAGTTAGCTTAGGTCTTTAATCTATTAATATCTACTTATATCTATCTCTTCCTTTTCTTCCTTAAGGGAAAAAGGCAGAGTTTATATATATATTTCCCTAATCCTAATCCTCTTCTTCTGCTTTATTTTCCTAATCTCCCTATAATCTGCTTCTAATCTTAGATTAAGTTCGATCCGATTATACTATAAGCACTGCCTAAATATAGCCCTATTATATAATTAAATGCTTTATCTATACGTATTTATCCCTAGTTATTTCTTTTAAGGGCAGATACGCGTTAAGACGCGTAGACGATTTATATTATATATAGTTATATTTATATACTAGTAGTCCTCTTTTTATTATCGAATTGTTATAAGGGAAAGAAATAAATAAGAAAAAAGATAGGAAAGAAAAACAGTATATAGGAAAAGATAGAAAGAAAGAAATTATATAGGAAATAAATAAACGAGTATATAAAGAAGAATACAGTAAAAGAAAGAAGGTAAAGGAAACAGAGTCCCACGTCTAATAAAAATGCAGATTAGCTAGGAAATAGATGCCTAGACCTAAGCTAGGAAATAACCTTTACCCTAGGAAGGAACGGACTCCTAGAGTTCGCGGTTTTAATCTCTTATAGTACTAGTACTAGACAGTATAATAGCTACTCGGAAGACTAAATCGACCTCGAATAATAATAAAATCCTTAGGAAAGAACGGACTCTTATAGCCTGTAGTTTTAATCTCTTAAGGACCTTAACTTATACCTAGAACGTTTAGAATAATAATCGAGATACCTAGAGGGATTTATTTCTTTTTCTAGGGAAACCTTCTTAATTACTCTTTTACTTTTATTTTTTACTCTTTACGACTTTTAGAATACTTTATTTTAATACTAACCTAAAATTAGATAGATATTGCCTTTATACTATACTTATTTTCTTTCTATTTTAAAGGGATTATATCTTTATACCCTAAATATTTTTATACAAATATATAATTAATTTTAAATTAAAACTATACTTATATAGGTAGGGCATTAACATATATTAGTATAATATAAGAGAGGACTCTGCTTAAGTTAGCTTAGGTCCTTAATTTATTAATATCTGCTTAGGTTTATCTTTCTCCTTCTTCTATAAGGGAAAAAGGCAGAGTTTATATATATATTTCCCTAATCCTAATCCTCTTCTCCTGCTTTATTTTCCTAATCTCCCTATAATCCGCTTCTAATCTCGGACTAAGTTCGATCTAATTATACTATAAGCACTGCCTAAATATAGCCCTATTGCATAATTAAATACTTCGTCTATGCGTACCTATTTTTAGTTATTTCCTTTAGGGGCAGATACGTATTAAGACGCGTAGACGATTTGTATTATGCGTAGTTATATTTATATACTAGCAGTCCTTTTTTTATTATCGAATTATTATAGGGGAAAGAAATAAATAAAAAGAGAAAAAAGGTAATAAAGAAAATAGTATATAGGAAAGATAGAAAGGAAGAAATAATATAGGAAATAAATAAACAAGTATATAAAAAAGAATATAGTAAAAGAAAAAAGGTAAAGGAAACGGTCTTCCGTAGGGTAGTAGGGTTATAGTGCGTACTTACTATATTTCGCGCTTTTTATACGCGTGCACGTAACTTACCCCGCGAAATAAATTCGTTCCCTCTCTTCCTCTTATACTTCTTCTTTTCTTCTTCCTTCTATGCTCCTAATAATACTACGAAGTATTATTATTACTATTAAAAATAAGTATAACTAAACTCTAATAGAAATAGCAGTAGTATTTTCCCGAAATCGTTATATAAGGCTAACGAAATATTCTAGAAATACTACTAAAGCTAGCTAAAAAGCGTAGGGGCAGGGGTAGGGAGAGGGGCCGTAAGGCCAGGCAGGGGAGTAGGGAGGGTAGTAGGTTAGGCGAGGATACGTTAACTAGAGAGATAATAGCCGTAAGCAGCAATAATAACGATAACGGCGATATCGCTCTAGTTCCTCCTCCGCGTACGCAGCAAAGTAAGTAGAATTTTAGCTAATTTACTCGCAATTTCGCAATATTTTATAAGAGCATTAGACTAATTTTATATAGGTATCCTAGCTTTATTATTAAGCAGCTTGCTATCGATACCTCGGGCTCCTAGATGCACGCTACTGCTAATAATACTAAGTTATCGCCTTTTCCCAGCTGTAACTACGCCTAAGACGCTAATAATAATAATAAAAACTCCTAAAACGCTAGGCAGGTCTTATTAAAATCCCTAAACCCTAAGTTGCGGTTAGCTATATAGGGAAGTAACGAGGATAGTCCCTTATTACTAGTATATCTCCCGTCTAGCGTAGTAGCTGCCTACGACTAACGCTTATTAGGAGCAGGATTCGGCTATAGTTAAGAGTTGCTTCTGCTGCTTATTACGGGGGTTAAGGTACGAGATTATAAGTATCCCCTTCTAATATTAAGATAATTCTTAGCTAATATCGGATATAAAGCTAGCACCTAAAGCTAGGCGCGCTATACGGGCTCTAGCAGCGTTTATCTAGATAAACTACCCTCTCGACGAATTTTAAAAGGGGGAGTATACTAATTTAGCTCGCGCAGCTATATAAGCCTAGCGGGAGTTTAGTACGAAAAAATAATCCCTTAACGTAGTTTGCTAGCTAGGCTCCTAGGGGCAAAATTAGCAGGGAAATTTAGCTAGGGGCAAAAAAAATTAAGCAAGCAAAGCTAGGCAAAAATAATTTTAAGTATAGCTAGGCGTAATAAAAATTTTAGATAGATTCGGCTAGGCAGATATTTTTTATTTGCTAGTTTGCCTAGGCTAAATTAATAAAAGAGATTCTTGCTTTCTAAATATAACGAGTATAGTTTAATTATATAATAATTAGGATATAAAAACGTAATCCCTTTAATATAGGAAGAAAATAAGCATAGTATAGAGGCGATATCTATCCGATTTCGGGTCGGTATTAAAACGAAGTATTCTAAAAGTCGTAAAGAGTAAAAAACAAAAGTAAAAGAATAATCGAGAAGGTTTCCCTAGATAAAGAAATAAATCCCTCTAGGTATCTCGATTATTATCCTAAACGTTCTAGGGATAAGTCGAGGTCCTTAAGAGATTAAAACTATAGGCTATAAGAGTCCGTTCCTTCCTAAGGATCTTATTATTATTCGAGGTCGATTTAGTCGTCCTAAACGTTCTAAGTATAATTCAGGGTCCTTAAGAGATTAAAACCGCAGGCTATAAGAGTCCGTTCCTTCCTAAGGGTCCTATTATTATTTAAGGTCGATTTAGTCTTCCGAGTAGCTATTATACTATCTAGTACTATAAGAGATTAAAACCGCGAACTCTAGGAGTCTATTCCTTCCTAGGGTAAATATTATTTCCTAGCTTAGGTTCGGGCATCCGTATCCTAGCTAATCTGCATTTTATTAGATATAGGACTCGTATTAATAGCTAATAGTAATACTAATTAGTATAGGTAGGGTATTAATATATATTAGTATAATATAAAAGAGGACTCTGCTTAAGTTAGCTTAGGTCCTTAATCTATTAATATCTGCTTAGGTCTATCTCTCTCCTTTTTCTATAAGGGAAGAAGGCAGAGTTTATATATATATTTCCCTAATCCTAATCCTCTTCTCCTGCTTTATTTTCCTAATCTCCCTATAATCCGCTTCTAATCTCGGACTAAGTTCGATCCGATTATACTACGAGCACTGCCTAAATATAGCCCTATTGCATAATTAAATGCTTTATCTATGCATACCTATCCCTAGTTATTTCCTTTAGGGGCAGATACGCATTAAGACGCGTAGACGATTTATATCGTGCGTAGTTGTATTTATATAACTTATTACGTTTAGAAAGCAAGAATCTCTTTTATTAATTTAGCCTAGGCAAACTAGCAAATAAAAATTATCTGCCTAGCTAAATCTATCTAAAAAAATTTTTATGCCTAGCTATATTTTAAAATTTTTTTTGCCTAGCTATACTTGCTTAATTTTTTTGCCCCTAGCTACCTGCTAATTCCTACCCCTAGCTGCTAAGCTATATTATAGGATTATTTTTTCGTCCTAAACTCCTAATAGGCTTATATAGCTATACGAGCTAAATTAGTATACTCCCTTTTCTAGAACTCGTCGAGAGGGTAGTTTATCTAGATAAACGCTGCTAGAGCTTATATAGCGCGTCTAGCTTTTAGTGCTAGCTTTATATCTAATATTAGCTAAGAATTATCTCGATATTAAAAAGGGATATTTACTATTTTGCACTTTAATCTCTATAATAAGCAATAAAAATAGCTTTTTACTATAGCTAAATCCTATTCCTAATAGACGTTAGCTATAGGCGGCTACTAAGCTAGATAGGAGATATACTAGTAATAGGGGACTATCCTTATTACCTCCCTATATAGCTAACTATAACTTAGGGTTTATAGGTTTTAATAAGACCCCCCTAGCGTTTTAGGCATCCTTATTATTATTATTAGCGTTTTTAGCGTAGTTATAGCTAGGAAAAGGCGATAACTTAGTATTATAAGCAGTAGTATACGTTTTAGGGCCCGAGGTATTAATAGCAAGCTGCTTAATAATAAGGCCAGGATACTTATATAAAATTAGTCTAATACTCTTTATAAAATATTGCGAAAATTATTCTAAAATCGCGATTTAATTAGCTAGAATTCTGCTTACTCTAATAAGTACGCAGAGGAGGACCTAGAATAATAATATTATTATTATTATTATTACTACTAATAACTATTATCTCTCTTATTAGGGTATCCTTGCCTAAAGGCCTACCTTCTCTACTGCCCTGCTTACCCCTATACCCCCTCCCCTTGCCCCTACCCTTGCGTTTCTTTACTAGCTTTAGTAGTATTTCTAGAATATTTTATTAGCCTTATATAATAATTTCGGGAAAGTACTACTGCTATTTCTATTTAAGTTTATTTATACTTACTTTTAATAGTAATAATAATGCTTTGCTATATTATTAGGAGTATAGAAAGAAGAAGAAAAAAAGAAGTATAAGAGGAAAAAAGGGAATAAATTTATTTTACGGGGTAAGTTATATATATACGTATAAAAAGCGCGAAATATAGTAAGTACGCACTATAACCCTACTACCCTATAAAAGACCGTTTCTTTTACCTTTTTTCTTTTACTATATTCTTCTTTATATACTCGTTTATTTATTTCCTATATAATTTCTTCCTTTCTGTTTTTTTTATATATATAATTTTTTTTATTACCTTTCTTCTTCTTATTTATTTCTTTCTACTATAATAATTCGATAATAAAAAAAGGACTGCTAGTATATAAATATAACTATATATAATATAAATCGTCTACGCGTTTTAACGCGTATCTGCCTCTAAAGGAAATAACTAGGGATAGGTATATATAAATAAAGCATTTAATTATATAATAGGGCTATATTTAGGCAGTGCTTATAGTATAATTAGATTAAACTTAGTCTAAGATTAGAAGCAGATTATATAGAGATTAGGAAAATAAAGCAGAAAAAGAGGATTAGGATTAGGGAACTATATATATAAACTCTGCCTTCTTTCCTTAAGGAAGAAGGAAAAGAGATAGATATAAGCAGATATTAATAGATTAAGAACCTAAGCTAACTTAAGCAGAGTCCTCTCTTATATTATACTAATATATATTAATGCCCTACTTATACTTCTAAATAGTTAATATAGTATTAAGTTCCTAGATAGTTAAAACTATAAACTCTAGAAGTTTATTTATATTTAGAAAGTCTATTAGCTTTCTTAACTAAGAAATAAGCAACCTAGTCTAGCTAATCTATATATTATTAAATATAAGACTCGTATTAATAGCTAAGAGTTATACTAATTAGTATAAATAGGGTATTAATATATATTAGTATAATATAAAAAAAAGACTCTGCTTAAACTAGCTTAGGTCCTTAATCTATTACTCTATTTTTTATATCTATCTCTCCTTCTATCCTCTATTAGAGAGGAAAATAGAATAAATATATAATTTTAAAAACATCTAGGTTAAACTAGAAATAATATATAATTATCCTAAACTCTATATAATCCAAATATATAGCTATTTTTCTTCTCTTTTAAACTATTATTACTATAATCCTAGTTTAAACTTATTATAATATTATATATTTATTATACTAAGTTTAAGAGTAATTTACTTTTTTTTATACTACTTTTATTATATTCCTATTTCTTATCTAAAAAGGCATAATACTTATATAGAAAGGAGTAATATATATTATAATAAGGATAATATAAAGCATTTTATAGAAAGGGGTTTATATATATTATAATAAGGATAACGCAGAGCTTATTATAGAAAAGAGGCTTATATAGAAATAAGTTATTCTGCAGTCCGTAGTTATAGTCCTAATTTAGACGAATATATAATAGCCTTCCTCCCTAAAGCTTTTACTACTACTTTTCTAGGCTAAATACTATAAAAAATAAGCTTATATATATATTTATAGCTTTAATTAATTAGTTTCTTTTTTAATAATAAATAAGTTAATTATAATAAAGATAATATATTTTTAGGTAAGGTTTCTATATAAAAAATACGTAGCGCTAGTAGTAGGGCCCCTAGTCGCTATCCCTCGCTATCCCCCTTTTCCGGACCCGTCCCTTAAATTAAGTGCCTACTAGGCGAGGACACGAGCCTAGGACCTACGGGTACGAGCTTTGACGAAGTTTGGTGGCTGTCTTCCTTTGTCGCGCGTATGCTTGTATCGATATACCTCGTCACGTGTGATAGAGCGGGGCAAAGTCGGATAATAGTTTATCCGATATGCTTTCACCTGATTAAGCATGAAGGAAGTCTCTAGGGCACCGACCCTATTGAAATTTTAATGCAGCGTCTCAATCTCTTTTCATCCTCCACCACTCATAGCCGTGATAAGAAGTATTCGGTATGTGCGCATCAGCACATCCTATTCTAGACTTACGATCACCTGTCTATATGGAATTTACTAACTCTTACTGAAGCTACCATGGCTGGAGGCAAACCTCGTGGTCTCAACGCTGCGCGAAAGCTGCGAACGAATCGCAAAGATCAAAAATGGGCCGATCTTCATTTTAAGAAGCGTGCTTTGGGCACCGCTTTCAAGTCGTCGCCCTTCGGCGGCTCCTCTCACGCGAAGGGCATTGTTCTCGAGAAAGTTGGTGTCGAGGCCAAGCAGCCCAACTCGGCCATCCGCAAGTGTGTCCGTGTCCAATTAATCAAGAATGGCAAGAAAGTCACTGCTTTTGGTATTAAATCCTCATCCAACTCCTCAGTCACATATTATTGATACGATCATAGTTCCTAACGATGGCTGCTTGAATTTCGTGGATGAGAACGACGAGGTTCTTCTAGCAGGATTCGGCCGGAAAGGCAAAGCGAAGGGTGATATTCCCGGTGTTCGTTTTAAGGTCGTTAAAGTCTCCGGTGTTGGCTTACTTGCTCTGTGGAAAGAGAAAAAGGAGAAACCTCGTTCATAGAGGACATCATCACTATTGAGGGTTGGGAACTCTGGAGTCAATTCCTCGGGTGCCTGTTATTTGGGATGCCGTCGAGTTCGGGGCAAACCAAGATAGGGTGAACACGCGGTTCTTCGCTCAACGCTTAAGATGTTCTACAGAACCTGGGTTACTCTTGGCAAAAATACCGTGGAGGAAAGAATAATGCCAATAGGTTTACAATTCCGTGGATGTCTCACGGTCACACTCGATTTCCTTTCCAATGCAAATCATGTAATCGACAGCGAGTCCGGCACTGATGGTACCGCCCGTTATCCAGCATCCCTTCACAAACCACCACCAACAGTTTTGGACGCTTCGAAGATTTACACGGTGGATCATGACGGCGAGGCTGAGGAGAGCCCCACCGCAGCTGCCAATGAAGAAGACAGGGCCAGCCCCTGACGCGAGGCCAGACGCGGCGAGGAGGGACACCTGAGCCATCGCAAGGCCAGCGAGGATTTTTTTGGATTCCGCACCATGTTTCAATGCAATACTCTTGATGCCGGCCTGGGCGTCGTCATATTTGTCCATGTGGGCATAAATAATATCGTAGAGAACCGTCCAAGCCACATTTGAAGCGTAAAGGCAAGAGGCGGCGGTCACTGCAGCACCGTTCTCAATCAAGTCGAGGCCGAGTGCTGGAAATCCCAGTATCGCTCCCCAAGAAAATGTGAGGCCGAGAACAAACTGGGGGTAGTAGGTCACCCTCTTCGCCAAGGGGTAGATGGCCACGAGAGGAAGACTCAAAGCGCCGCAGACAACGCAAGGTAGTGGGAACTGCAGCAAAATTGCGAAGCCGGCAAGCAGTTGAGCCCCTGTAAAGACGACTCCGCTGAAAGGCTTCACGGCTCCACGGGCAAGGGGTCGCAATCGCGTTCTTCTCACGTTGGAATCGAGGTTTCTGTCCCAGAGATCATTGATAGTACAGCCGGCACCGCGCATGATCAAGGCGCCGGCCAGGAAGAGACACGAGTAAGAGATGACAGAGCTGACAGGTGCCACGGGCGTTAACATAGGAGCAGCCAGGAGCGTCGAGAAGAGGCATGGGAAGAATAGATAATATGTGCCAGCAGGTTTGTCAATGCGAATGAGCTCCGCGTAAGGTACCCATGAGGCTGGCAGCCTAGAAAGAAGGCCAGACGTTGGTAGAGAATATAATCTTAGTGAGTCGTCGGACCGAGCCTCTAGATAGCCTTCAGGGGCCACAATACGGTTTTTCTCCTTTGCTCGACTGATACTTGAGGTGTGGCTCCGAGTGCGAAATGTGATGGAGAAACGTTCAGACCGCGTCAGGCAGCCTATGTTCGCCAAAGGTCGGCTACCATCTCTGAAAAGCCGACAGCTGTAATGTAAGGCTATATTGTGAAATGGCTGTCGGAACATGTAAGGCATCGCCTTATGTCCAATATCGTGGAATAGTGTTTTCATCGAACACTATACATCCCCATATAAGAGCATTGAAGGCTAAGACGAGTAGGCCGAAGGTGTGAGTACTATATCAGGACCAACCTGACCCGACTATAAACCCACTTTTTTCCTTACCTTATCCGACTACTACTTCTTTAGTCGGGTTATCTTTATATAAGAGCAGTACTTTATATACCTTCGTATATTTTTTTTATTAATATTATACGCTAGCACTGCCTATTTATAAATAATATATAAAGGCCTAGAATATTGCTATAGATTTTCTAGGAAGGGGAAAAACTAGAGAAACCTAGGGTAAAACCCCCTTTTTAAGCATTGCCTTAACTTTAGGTCGGACCTATACTATACCTAGTACTCTATATTTAAATAGGTTAGGGTATTTTAGTAAAGAAACTATAAAAGCGCTTTACTAGATCTATAGTATAGAATAGTACTTATATAAACTAGACTTAATATAAAGTTAATAGGGTTATTTATTAACCTAGCTATTACTATTATATATTAAGTCTCTTTAATTAATTATTATATTTTTTATAAATCTTTTAATTAAAGTATAATTAGTATAGCTAAAGTATATATAAAGGTTCTATTAGCCTATAATTGCTCTTATAATAGTAAGACTTAAAGGCTTACTAACTTAGTATAGTAAAACTATGCCCTAGCTTTATAAAGGAGAGGTATAGGGAAATACTACTTATATATTTGCCTTCTAGCGTTTCTGCCTTAGTAAATACTAGGTCTATAGTTAGTCTAAAATAAGAATAAAAAAAAGTAGTAAAAGGAGGTTTTAGTTAAAAAACCGCTAGGGTTAAAAAATAAATGCCTTTTTTACCTAATCCTATACTACTCTAGTCTTTAAGCAGAGTCGACTCTATTCTAGGTATGCCTTATAATATAAAGAGTAATAGTATAGCCTTTTATCCTATATAATAGGATATATATACTTACTATTTTTATAAAATATAATAAAATAGCGTTTATATTATAGCTTTACTATATAATATTTAGTAATATATCTTAGCTAATAATACTTAAGGTACTATTAAGGTTAGACTATTAATTTATATAGTTTTATATTAAAAATCTCTGCTTAAATTACTATGCTTTTATTATAACCCTAGTTTATATCCTAAATACTATTAATAGTAACTACTAGAGAACTCCTCTAGGTCCCTTAGTAGTACTGCTTTATATAGAGTCGAATTACTAAAACTTTATTTGCTAACTTAATCTCTTTTTATAGGGTCTTTTTTACTGCTTTTTTATAACGCCCTAGCTAGTATGCTTTTTATAATAATATATAAAGGTCTTCGACCTTAGTATAGTTTTAGTTATATAACTTAAACTTACCTCCTAACCTTAGGAAAAGCGCCCGTATAGCTATAAACTCCGCCCCCTTGCTTACGCGATACACTTATCTTACAATAGTTCCTCTCTCTTAGCTACGCCACTAATACGCGTAGCATTGCCCCTAAGATACGCAGCATCGCCCTTAAGATACGCAGCTACGAGTGCGTAGCCCGCTTTCCGAGATTAGTCCTAGATAGGTATATATAGCCCTAGGCATTCCGCTTCCTTTAAAGCAGTATATATAGTTAAATATACTTAGTCTAGCCTAAGTATGCTTTTTTATAGCTAGCCCTTTAATATAATTACGCATTTTTTTTCTCCCTTTTTTTTCTTCTCTCTTATAGCCCTTTTTATTTTTACTTTCTTATATTTTTTTCCTTATTTTTAGGCTATATTTTAATATAACTACTATTTTTATAGCCCTATAATATTAGCACTTATTAAACGATTATATTAAACGCTCTTTATAATAATATTTATAAAAGACTTATATATAGCTAGCGTAAAAGAATAGCTTGCTAGTATCTCTCTAGCAAATAATACCCCTTTAGATCTAAACCTTATTCCTTACTTTTAGCAGGAACTCGCCTATACTAAATAAGCGTTAGCTAATACCTAGGCCTCTTTTTCCTAGAAATAAGTTACTTATTAATAAGTCCTTAAGCATATATAAGCCTTATATTTAGCCGAGCTTAATTAACTTTACTGCTCTTAGCTAAGTAATCCTGCTGCCTGCTTTCTTGCTAACTCCCTCTTAGCTCCTGCTTAATTAACGCTAAATACCTCCTTTCTTACTATAGCCCTTATACGCTAGCAAGAGGCCTAGCTAAAATAAAATAGCAAACCTAAGTCTTTTTACTTTTTTATAAACTAGTTAATCTACTAGTATAATATTAATAAACCTTAGGGTAAAGCTAGTACTTTAGACTAATCTTAGCTTTATATTCTTAACTGCTTTCTTAAAGATAAGATAAAGCGTATTACTGCTTTCTAGCAGGCAGGAGGTTTTAATAGATAGCAGCGCTTATAGGACTTTTCCGACTACTTATACTCTACTTTTAGCACGGTTTAGGAATAATAGAAAGCCTAGGACTAGCTATAGACCCTTATTTATAAGGATAAATAACGCTTTAGCAACTTTTTCTTAGAATTTAAGAAGGTTATGCTTATAGCTGCTAGCCCTTATAGGTAGGCGGACTCTATAAAATTTATATAGCTTATAAACTCTCTCTCTCTTATGCTTTAATACCTTTTTATTATAGTTAAAATGCCTAAATTATATATAGCATTTATTACTAAGCTTTAGGGCCTTGCCTAGTCTTTTAAGTAAACTCCTTATTTCCTACGCATTGCCTATAACTAGTAGGAGCAGGATTTAGCTATAGTTAAGAGCTGCTTTTATTACTCGTCGCAGGGATTTTAGTACAAAATAGTAAGTATCCCTTTTAATATTAAGATAATTCTTAGCTAATATTAGATATAAAGCTAGCACTAGAAGCTAGTTATACTATATATACTCTTATAGCCTTTATCTAGATAAATTACCCTTTTAATAAGTTTTAAAAAAAGGAGTATACTTATTTAGCGCAGGCAGCTATATAAGCCTAGGAGGAATTCGGAACTAAAAAATAATCCTATAATATAGCTTAGGCAGCTAGGGCAAAAAAAATTAGCAGGTACTTTAGGGCAAAAAAAATTTAAGCAAGTATAGCTAGGCAAAAAAATTAAGTATAGCTAGGCGAAAAAATTTTTTAGATAGATTCGGCCAGGCAAATAATTTTTATTTGCTAGTTTGCCTAGGCTAAAAAGAAATTAATAAAAGAGATTCTTACTTTTTTAACTTAAAAAGTATTATATCTATATAAAAATATTTAAGATATAAAAATATAATTCTTTTAAAATAGAAAGAAAATAAGCATAGTATAGAGGCAATATCTATCTAATTTTAGGTTAGTATTAAAATAAAGTATTCTAAAAATTATAAAGAGTAAAAATAAAAATAAAAGAATAATTAAAAAGGTTTCTCTAGAAAAAGAAATAAGTCCCTTTAAGTATCTCGATTATTATCCTAAATATTCTAAGTATAAGTTAAGGTTCTTAAGAGATTAAAACTATAGGCTATAGGAGTCTATTCCTTCCTAAGGATCTTATTATTATTCGAGGTCGATTTAGTCTTCTAAGCAGCTATTATACTATCTAGTACTATAAAAGATTAAAACCGTAAACTCTAGGAGTTTATTCCTTTCTAAAGTAAAAGTTATTTCCTAGCTTAGGTCTAGGTATTTATTTCCTAGCTAATCTATATTTTATTAGATATAGGACTTATATTAATAGCTAATAGTAATACTAATTAGTATAAGTAGGGTATTAATATATATTAGTATAATATAAAAGAGGACTCTGCTTAAGTTAGCTTAAGTCCTTAATTTATTAATATCTGCTTATATCTATCTCTCCTCCTTCTTCCTTAAGAGAGAAGGCAGAGTTTATATATATAGTTCCCTAATCCTAAAACGATTTGTATTATATATAGTTATATTTATATAGTAATAATAATAATAAGCAACTAAGTAACTAAATAGCTATTTCTTTTTTTATAATTTCTATATACTTAGTACTAGTAATAGTAAAGCTAAATAAGCTATTAAGGGGCTAGCTATAAAGAAACGCACTTAAGCTAGACTAAGTGTATTTAATTATATATACTGCTTTAAAAGAAACGGGCTACCTAGAGCTATATATATATATCTAGGACTAATCTTAAAGAGCAGGCTACGCATTTATAGCTACGCATTTTAGGGGTAATACTATGCGTATTAGGGGCGTAGTTAAGATAAGTAAACTATTATAAGATAAGTATATTATATAAGCAAAAAAGCAGAATCTATATAGCTATATAAGCGCTTTTTCTAAAGTTAGGAGGTAAGTTTAGGTTATATAACTAAAACTATACTAAAGTTAAAAACCCTTATATAAAGGCTGCTTTTAAGCATATATAACTACTGCCTAGCTAGGCAGAGCCTAATAAAATAAAAAACATAAACGCTAGGGAAAAAATTCCTAAGTAATAACTAGAAGAAGAAGAAAAAAAAATAGTAGTAATAGCAATAATAATAGTATATATAAAGGACTATAATAAAAAAAGTAGGAGCGCAGGCTAATAAGCGATAAATACTACTAGCGTTATTAGACTAGGGGGGTAATAGTAGTAGTAGTTATAGTAATAGCAGCTATAGTAGTAGCTATAGCAATGCTTAGCTAGGGGAGGAAGGCAGATAAGCGAGCCTGCTACTTATAAAGGAGAGCAAGAAGAGGGAAAAAATAGCTAAGCTAGCCTAGAAAGCTATAGTAGCAGCTGCCTAGATAGCGGCTACTGCTAGTACTAATAATTTCGCCCTAAATAAAGCAGAGGTAAAAAGCAATATATTAATAAAGGGAAGGGGGGGGGTTAGTAGGTCGAAGGCGCTAATAATAAGTAATAGAAGCTTTAGTTAGGCAAGCTTGCTATACTAAAGCGTAAGCTCTAGAGTATTAAAAGTAGTAATAATAATAATAACTAGTATGCTAATACTAATAATAATATATATTTGTCTAAATTAGGACTATAACTACAGACTGCGGAATAATATATCTCTGTATAAGCCCTTTTTCTGCAATTAACTCCGCGCTATTCTTATCGCAATATATATAAACCCCTTTTTGCAAAATGCCTAATATTATCTTTATTATAGTATATATTACTCCTTGCTATATAAGTATTATGCTTTTTTAGATAAAATATAGGAGTATAATAAAAGTAGTATAAAAAGGAAAATAGATTACCCTTAAACTTAGTATAATAAGTATATAATATTATAGTAAGTTTATACTAAAATTATAGTAATAATAGTTTAAAAGAGAAAAAAAAGCAGCTATATATTTAGATTATATAGAGTTTAGGATAATTATATATTATCTCTAGTTTAACCTAGATATTTTGAAGATTATCTATATATTCTATAAAAAGAGATAAATATAAAAATATAAGTAATAAATTAAGGACCTAAGCTAGTTTAAGCAGAGTCCTCTCTTATATTATACTAATATATATTAATACCCTACTTATACTAATTAGTATTACTATTAGCTATTAATATAAGTCCTATATCTAATAATATATAGATTAGCTATACTAAGTTGCTTAGTTTAGCTAAAAAAGCTAATAGACTTTCTAAATATAAATAGACTTCTAGAATTCGCAGTTTTTACTATCTAGGAACTTAATACTATATGGACTATTTAGTAGAGTAATATCGAGACTAAGAAGGAATAGACTCTTATAGCTCGTAGTTTTAATCTCTTAGAATCTATCTTAATACTAAATAAAAATACCCGTAAAATTAATATATCTTACTATTAATAATAGCTAGGATATTAATAGAAATTACTATAAAAGGTAATTACTAATAACCCTAGAATACTAAGTTTTCTTAAGAGATTATATAGATTAACTTTTAGGATCTTTCTAAAAAGATAAATATATGTTTGTTAGAATTAGGGACGCAACTACGGAATGCGGAATAACCTGTTTCTGCATAAGCTCCTTTTCTTATAACTAACTCGGCGATAGTTATAGTTATAATATACGCAAACCCCTTTCTGCTAGATATTTAATATTATCCCTATTATAATATATATTACCCTTTTCTATATAAGTATTATGCCCCTTTAGATAGGAGATAGGAGTATAATAGGGGCAGTATAAAAAGGGAAGTAGATTACCCCTAAACTTAGCATAATAAGCATATAATATTATAATAAGTTTATACTAAGATCGTAGCAATAATAGTTTAAAGGAGAAAAAGGGTAGCTATATATTCGGATTATATAAAGTTTAGGATAATTATATATTACCTCTAGTTTAACCTAAATGCCTTTAAGACTTTATATATATTTCGTCTTCCTCTCTAATAGAGGAAAAAAAGAGATAGATATAAGCAGATATTAATAGATTAAGGACCTAAGCTAACTTAAGCAAAGTCCTCTCTTATATTATACTAATATATATTAATGCCCTACCTATACTAATTAGTATTACTATTAGCTATTAATATAAGTCCTATATCTAATAATATATAGATTAGCTAGACTAGGTTGCTTATTTCTAAGATAAGAAAGCTAATACACCTCTTAAATATAAATAGACTCCTAGAGTTTATAGTTTTAACTATCTAGGAACTTATAGCTATATTAACTATTTAGAGGAGTAATATCGAGACTAAGGAGGAATAGACTCCTATAGCCTGCGGTTTTAATCCCTTAGAAACCTATCTTAATACTAGATAAAAATACTTATAAAATCGATACGAATCCTTATTAATAATAACTAGGATATTAGCAGAAATTACTATAGAAAGTAATTACTAATAACCCTAGAATACTAAGTTCGCTTAGGAGATTATATAAATTAACCTCTAGGATCTTGCAAAAAAGATAAAAAACGCCTTAATTAAATAAATCGAAAACTAAAATAAACCTATCCTAAATTTATATTAAGATCTAACTAATATTAAACTCTAGATCTTGCATTTTATAAAATTATCTAGGAGCTCTAGTACTTTTCTCCTTAAGGATTTTTAGGATAACTTTAAAAGCTAGGACGAAAATATCTAGGAATTAGCGGATCCTAGAGTAATAAAGTTACTAAAAAGTTTCCTTAGAGGAAGAGGATTCTTTCTAGGACCTAGAAATATAAGAATAGGACCCCTTTTCGTATAGATCTTAAACTAGGAATAACTTAAGCAATAGCCGCTCTTAATATATTAATAGGCGTAATTCGAATAAGGCATACGACTACCTTACTATACCCTTTTATAGGGGATATAATAACCTTTAACTAGAAACTCCCTAAATTCGAACCTATTCTAATTACTAACTAAAAGGCGAATACTACTAATTTAGAACCCTTTACTACTATATTAAAGAGAACCTTTACTTATCCCCTAAATAAACCCCTAAATAACTCTATCTATAAAACCTATAATAGATAAGAATATTCCCTAGGGACGAACTTAATATCTAACGTTATATTAGTTCTAAAACCTACTTATGCAGGATATAGCTTTTCTAGAATATAACTAGAATAATATAAGAACTCTATAAGAAATCGCTTTAAATTCGATCTAAATTCGGGAAAAGCCTAAAATAATCCTATTTAAATTTTATATTAAGTTACCCCTAAAATCGACTCCTAACTTGCCTATCGATAATAATATTATAACTAAACTTACTAAAGTCTAGGATAAGATAAAGAACTTTATAGGAAAACTATATAATTTGCTTAATAATATTATCCGTTTATTTTTTAATATTTATTTTTTATTAAAGATTGCCCCTAGATACTTCTATTTAATTTTCCCTTATATTTAGACTAGTTATATATAATAGTATTTTATAGATTATATTAAGTAGTATAATACTTTTAAGATATAATATAACTAATTTAAGAAATACTTCGAGTTAGATATTAATTACGTATACTATTTTACTAACTAGATATTAACTTTATTTTAATCTATTTATAAGGCAAATTCGGAACTATCCCTATATAAGGTTCTCTAGAAACTATTCGATAAACTAGAGTTATATTAATAAGCCCTTAGTAAAGAGTATAAAGGAGATACTCCCTTGCGTATAATAATTATTAATATATACTAAGGAGTACTAGAACTTAAGTTTGCGTTATTTTAACTAGCTAAAAATACTAAAAACTTGCGAGCAGATTTATAATTCGTACTAGAAATATCGATTATAAAAAATAAAGCCGAATAGATATTATAATAGAGCGTAATTTATATTCTAGACTATAAATATTAGAATAATATATAAAATTAGTCTAAAAATAGTTCGAGAATAGCCCGAGTCTAATCCGATTTTAGACTAAATAAAAATTAGATTCGAAAGTATTTTATATATAGCAAGGTTAGTTGCTAGTCGACTAAATATCCGCCTAAAGAATAAAAGCAGGCAAAGACCTTATATATAGTATACTGCGAATTTTTAGATAACGGCCCTTAGGACTTTATAGCCTATATTACTATATTTAAAGGACTTAAGTTATATAATAAAGAATAGTACGCGATTAATAATAACCCTTAGGATATTTTAAGGCAATAAGAAGCCTCTTAGTTCCTTTCTATATTAGTATTTATATATCTTTTTACTAGATATAACCCGAAATTAAATATAATAGAACCTATACTAGCTTTGCAATTTCTTCTTAAAAATTAATATTCCTAATAGTCTTTTTAGGGAATTATAATTAATACTAGTACTATATAGATTTTAACTACTAGGCGAAATTAAGTTAAAGCCCTATAGAAAATAATACTAATCTTACTATTAATAAGGCATCTACTAGCACTAATTCTATTAAATTTAGCAAAGGATAAAGTATACTTATGCTTAGTAATATAACTATTAAAACTCTATTTAGAAATATTACCTTTTATATTCTTACTTTGCCTACTCTTTTTCTTCTTTCTTTAGCAGATATAGATCGCTTAAAGATTTTCTTCTAGAATATAATAAACGAGCTTATTAGCTAGGATAAAGTACTGCTAGTTATTCGCAAATAGGAGCACCCCTAGTTTTTTCTTTAACTAGAAGACGCTGCGATTTTATTCCTAACTAAATCCGAAATTAGGATAATCTACTGCTAATTTAGATACCCTATAGTACGATAATTATACTAACTTCTATCTAGAGCTAGATATAAAATACTAATAACTACTCTCGAAAGCATTTTAAAGTTCTGCTAATATTATTAGTTATATAGCAAGGCACCTAGCTAATTTAAGTTTACGCTTTATAATAATAAAGAGTTTAATTTCGAGATTATTATAGACGTTATATACCTAAGTAGAAAACTAGTTCTTTACGTTATTAACGCTATAATATCTTTTTAGGCTGCCTAATTCCTGCGTTCGATATTTACTAAGGATACCTAGGAAGCTTTAAGAATAATATAGATCGATATATACTTAGGACCCCCGGATTTGCTCTAATATAATATAGGCACGAATTTTTTATCTAAAGAATTTTAGAATAAATCTAGATAAATAGGAATTACCTGCTAGCAAGTACTAGTAGAAGCGTATTAGTCTATAGGGAAGGTTAAAAAATACTATACCCCCCTCTGCTAGGTATATAAGATCCTTAGCACTAAAATCGGAGCAATAATAGGACGAGATTTAATTCTCTAGATAGCAGTTAAAGCTATAAATAATACTACTAGCCTAGATAGATTAGTTCTAACTCTCCTTATTTTTAGTATATATCTATAGATTAATTAGGATTCTCCCCTATTAAAGACTACTCGAGAACGGGCTAAAGCTATTTAGAAAGCAATAATAAGTCTTCGAGAAATTATAGTATCTTAATAACTAAAAAAGGCGCTATCTATTAGGAATAGCCCTAATATAATAATGCTCTTTTAACTCCTATTATAAAGCTAGGTTAAGGTTTAGAGAGAAAAGGATAGCTAGACTAGTCCTTTTACCCTTAAGGCTATCGATAGCTATAATATTATAATCTAGTTCTCGACTAGTCTCTAGGTCTTTTAGTTAATATATATATAGCCTTATTTTTTAGATAATCCCTAACTAAAGGCTGCTTAAGAATAGGATAAAAATAACCTAAAACCTAATCGAAAATAGACCTAGTTCTTATAGCGTTTAAAGGTTTACCTGCTATAGTTACTAAAGACCCTAACCTAATTTATATTAAAAAAAGAATAAAACGACTTTGCGCTCTTTCTTTATTTTCGCGTAGAAGGCAGGATTATAACCCCTAGACCCCTATTTAAAGCATTAGACTAAAAGGAGATTATAGACCTTATAGGCTAAGGTGTTTTCTCCTTTAAATAGTTCGATCCCGCCTAGTATAAAGGAGTTCGGATTTTTTATACTAGACTTATCCGCAAAATTAAAGATAAAATAACTAATTACTTATACGAAAAATTACGACTAATTATTATAGGATATAATAATAATAGGAAAAAGGAGATCCTAACCTAATCTCCTATAATCTAAAAGGTTAGCTAATAATTGCTTTTAGCTTTAGCTCTAATATATATTGCTTAAGGAATAAAGTTATGCTTTTGCAATATTACCTAGGCTTATCTATAATCCTAATTAATACTCGAATAAATAATCCTTATAAGCTTTCTAAAAGAACTCTAGGATAAGTACCTATTTTAGATAATTATCTAAGTTATTAAGCTATTATATAGTATTACTAAGTCTAGTATTTATTAGTTTTAGACTTATTTCGAGTATTATATTTAACGACTTTATATATAACCCTCTATATTCGATAACTGCCTTCTCTTTTTGCATTCTAGCCGCTCTTATTTTAGTCTTATTAGGATGCAAACTAATAATACGATTATTCTTAGCACTAATTCTTTCTATAAGCAAGAAAAAGCTAAGCTAAATTCTGCCTAAATTCGCTTAAAACCCTAAGTAAACTTAACCCTAGGCAGCGTAATAGATTTTAATAGTTCGCAGTTATATCTTATATCGAACTCGCTAGCGATTTAATAAAAAGGCTAGGCTGCTAAAATTAAGGTTATTAATTATTCCTAACCTAATTTTGCTTAATACTACCTCGAATAACGTACGTAAGGAGGCTATATTACGTCTATTTGCTAACTAAAGGCTATATTCGACCTATCTATTATTGCCTAGCAATACTAACCTACTATAGAAGACTGCTAGAAGATTAATAAGCGGCTATAATAGCAAAAGGATAATTAATAGCGCGGATTAATATATATTCCCCTTAATTTTTTAGTACTTAAATTATTTATTTTTATAGACGGATTACTTATAAATAATAACGACTTATCCTTGCAGATTAGATATATTATTATCCTAGGCAATAAAAATAGGATAGTAAATAAGTTTATTATAAAAGGAAATATTATCTATTAGAGTTCTACGAAATATAAGAGGATTACCTAGAGTATCCTTGCCTCGGAAATATATAGTATATTATTAGGATTCGATATTAGAATCTCCCTAGCAATAACTCTAAATCGCATTATAGCCGAGCTAGGATTAGCCCGAGTTCCTATTATATTATATATAGATTTATTCTTGCTCTACGAGTACCTTATTAAGCTTAGAATAATAAAAGAAAAACGACTTATAATCGATATTATATCTATCTAAGAGTTATATAAGGGGCGAGAAATTAATAAAATCTAATAGATTGCGGGAAAGAATAATCCCGCTAATACTATAATAAAAGCAACCCTAAATAAGACGCTAGAACGTCTTATTAATATAAATAAGGCTACTATCTTGCTAGAGGGATTTATAACAAGGAAGGAGATAAACTAGTATAATATTAGATCGAATCTAAATAAAATTCGATTCGATAAAAAAAGAACTACTAGTATATATTCGTTAGAATTAGGGACGCAACTACGGAATACGGAATAACCTGTTTCCGTATAAGCCCCTTTTTTTATAACTAACTCGGCAATAGTTATAGTTATAATATACGCAAACCCCTTTTTACTAGATATTCTATATTATCCCTATTATAGTGTATATTACCCCTTTTTGCATAAGTATTATGCCCCTTTAAATAGGAAATAAGAGTATAATAGGGGCAGTATAAAAGGGGAAGTAGATTACCCCTAAACTTAGCATAATAAGCATATAATATTATAATAAGTTTATGCTAAGATCGTAGCAATAATAGTTTAAAGGAGAAAGGGGGTAGCTATATATTCGGATTATACGGAGTTTAAGATAATTATATATTACCTCTAGTTTAACCTAGATGCCTTTAAGACTTTATATATATTTCGTCTTCCTCTCTAATAGAGGAAGAAAAGAGATAGATATAAGCAGATATTAATAGATTAAGGACCCGAGCTAACTTAGGCAGAGTCCTCTCTTGTATTATACTAATATATGTTAATGCCCTACCTATAATAAAGGATACTATTATTAAAAATATTAAGAACTAGAAGGAACTTTTATAAAATTTATACTAAAATCTAGTTAAAATTAAACTTTAGATCTTATATTTTATAAAATTATCTAGGATTTTTAATTCTTTTCTCCTAGAGAATTTCTAGGATGCTTTTAAGGGATAGGATAAAAATATCTAGGAATTAACGGATCCTAGAGTAATAAAGTTACTAAAGAGTTTCCTTAAAAGCAGAGGATTTTTTCTAGGACCTAGGAATATAAGAATAGGACCCCTTTTTATAAGAATCCTAAACTAGGAATAACTTAAATAATAGCTATTTATAATATATTAGCAAGTATAATTTAAAAAAAAAACCTAAATACTTTATTATGCCTTTTTACGAGGAATATAGTAACTTTTAACTATAAACCTTTTAAATTTAAACCTATCTTAATTACTAACTAGGGGGCGAATATTACTAATTTAGAACTCTTTACTACTATATTAGGGATAACTTTTCCCTATACCCCAACTAAATATAACTCTAAACCCCTAAATACTCCTTTTAATAGAACTTATAATAAATACTTAGGAATAAACCTAATGCTTAATTCTATATTAATTCTAAAACGCACTAGTATAGAATATATTACCTTAAATATAACTAGAATAATATATAAACTATATAAGAAATTGCTTTAAGTTTGATTTAACTTAAGAATATAATTCTTTTAAAATTTTATATTTAGTAACTCTTAAAATTTACTCCTAACCTACCTATTAATAATAATATTATAATAAAATTTGTAAACGTTTAAGATAAAATAAAGAACTTTACTAAGAAACTATATAATTTGCTCGATAATATTATCTATTTATTTTTTAATATTTATTTTTTATAAAAGATTGCTCTAGGATATTTTTACTTAATTTTTCCTCGAATTTAGACTAGCTTTACGCAAAGATATTTTATAGACTATATTAAGTAGTATAATACGTTTAAAACGTAGTATAACTAACTTAAGAATTATTTTAAATTAGATATTAATTATACGTATTACTTTACTAACTAGACTTTAATATTATTTTAATCTATTTATAGGATAAATTTAGACGTACTCCTATATAATATTCTTTTAAAATTATTAAATAAGCTAGAATTATATTAATAAGCTCTTAGCAAGGAATATAAAAAAATACCCTTTTATATATAATAATTATTAATGCCTACTAAAAAGTGCTTAAACTCGAATTTATATTATTTTAACTTGCTAAAGAAATTGAAATCCAAGGACAGATTTATAATTAGTACTAGAAATATTAATTGCTAAAATTAAAGCTAAATAAATAACGTAATAAAGCATAATTTACTACTTAGACTAAAAACACTAGAATAATATATAAAATCGATTTAAGGATAGTTTAAAAATAGCTCGATTCTAATCTAATTTTAAACTAAATAAGAACTAGACCTAGAAGTATTTTATATAAAGCAAGGTTAGTATAGGTAGGGCATTAACATATGTTAGTATAATATAAGAGAGAACTCTGCTTAAGTTAGCTTAGGTCCTTAATCTATTAATATCTGCTTATATCTATCTCTCTTTTCTTCCTCTATTAGAGAGGAAGATAAAATATATATAAAGTCTTAAAGGCATCTAGGTTAAACTAGAGATAAATTATCCTAAACTCCGTATAATCCAAATATATAGCCGCCCCCTTTCTCCTTTAAACTATTATTACTACAATCTTAGTATAAACTTATTATAATATTATATACTCTTTATACTAAGTTTAGAGGTAATCTACTCCCCTTTTTATACTGCCCCTATTATACTCCTATCTCCTATCTAAAGGGGCATAATACTTATACAGAAAGGGGTAATATGCACTATAATAGGGATAATATTAAATATCTAGTAGAAAGGGGTTTGCGTGCATTATAACTATAATAATCGCTAAGTTAGTTATAAGAAAGGGGCTTATGCGGAAACAGGTTGTTCTGCATTCCGTAGTTGCGTCCCTAATTCTAATAAACACACAGTTAGTTACTAGTTAACTAAATACTTAATTAAAGAATAAAAGAAAGCAAAAACCTTTTATATAATATATTACAAATTTTTAGAAAATAGACTTACGGATTTTATAGCTTATATTATAGTATTTAAAGGACTTAAGTTATATAATAAAGAATAGTATATAATTAATAAGAACCCTAACGAAATTTTATAATAGTAAGCTGCTTCTTAGTTCTTTTTTATATTAGTATTTATATACCTTTTTACTAAATATAACCTGAAATTAAATATAATAGAACTTATACTAGCTTTATAATTTCTTCTTAAAGATAGGTATTCCTAATAGTCTTTTTAGGGAATTATAATCGATACTAGTACTATATGGATTTTAACTACTAGACGAAATTAAGTTAAAGCCCTATAGAAAATAATACTATATCTTACTATTAATAAAGCATTTACTAGAACTAATTCTATTAAATTTAGTAGAGGATAAGTATACTTATAATTAGTAATATTACTATTAAGACCCTATTTAGAAATATTACTTTTTACATTATTACTTTGCTTACCTTTTTCCTCTTTTCCCTAGCTAATACAAACAAATTAAAGATTTTCTTTAGAAATATAATAAACAAGCTTATAAGCAATAATAAAGTACTGCCTATTATTTATAAAAAAGAGTACCCCTTGTTCTTCTTTTAACTAGAAAATATAGAGATTTTGTTTCTTACTAAGTTTAAAATTAGGATAATTTACTACTAATTTAGATACCCTACTGCTTAAAAACTCTACTAACTCCTTTCTAGAGCCGGATATAAAATACCTATTACTACTCTTAAAAGCATTTTAAAATTCTGCTAGTATTATTAGTTATATAGCAAGGCATTAAGCTAATTTAAGTTTATACTTTATAATAATAAGAATTTTCACTTCGAGATTATTATAAACGTTATATACTTAAGTAGCAAACTAGTACTTTATATTATTAATATAGGTAGGGCATTAACATATATTAGTATAATATAAGAGAGGACTCTGCTTAAGTTAGCTCGGGTCCTTAATCTATTAATATCTGCTTATCTCTATTCTCTTTCTTCCTTTTATAGGGGAAGAAGGCAGAGTCTATATACACCTTTCCCTAATCCTAATCCTCTTCTCCTGCTTTATCTTCCTAATCTCCCTATAATCCGCTTCTAATCTCGGACTAAGTTCGATCCGATTATGCTACGAGCACTGCCTAAATATAGCCCTATTATATAATTAAATGCTTCGTTTATGCGTACCTATCCCTAGTTATTTCCTTTAGGGGCAGATACGCATCGAGACGCGTAGATAATTCGTATCGTGCATAGTTTATATACTAGCAGTCCTCTTTTTATTATCGAATCGTTATAAGGGAAAGAAATAAATAAGAAGAGGAAAAGCATAAAAGAAATAGTATATATAAAAAAAACAGAAAGGAAGAAATTATATAGGAAATAAATAAGTATATAAAGAAGAAGATAGTAAAAGAAAGAGGGTAAAGGGAAAGGAATCGGTCTTTTATAGGGTAGTAGGGTTATAGTGCATTCTTACTGTGTTTCTCGCTTTTTTATACGCGTGCACGTAACTTACCCTGCGAAATAAATTCGTTCCCTTTCTTCCTCTTATACTTCTTTTTTTCTTCTTCCTTCTATACTCCTAATAACGTCGCAAAGCATTATTATTACTAGCAAAAGTAAGTATAACTAAACTCTAATAGAAATAGCAGCAATACCTTCCGAAATCGTTACGCAAGGCTAATAAAATATTCTAGAAATGCTACTAAAGCTAGCTAAAAAGCGCGGGGGTAGGGGCAGGGGGAGGGGGCGTAGGGGCAGGCGGGGGAGTAGAAAAAGTAGGCCTTTAGGCAAAAATGCCTTAATAAGAGAGACGATAGTTATTAGTAGTAACGATAACGATAATAGCGATATCCCTCTAGTTCCTCCTCCGTATACGCGTTAAAGTAAGCAGAATTTTAGCCGATTTAATTGCGATTTCTATATAATTTCGCGATATTTTATTAAGAGTATTAGGCTAATTTTATATAGGTATCCCGGCCTCCTTGTCTAGCAGCTTGCTATTAATACCTCGGGCTCTAAGACGCACGCCGCCGCTAATAATACTAAGTTATTGCCTATTCCTAGACGCAACTACGCTAAAGACGCTAAGGATAATAATAAAGACGCCTAAGACGCTAGGGGGGTTGCGTTAAAACCTATAGACCCTAAGTCGTAGGCGTCCGTATAGAGAGGTAATAAGGATAGTTCCCTATTACTAGTATATCTCCCGTCTAGCTTAGTAGCCGCCTACGACTAACGCCTATTAGGAATAGGATTCGGTAGTAGTAAAGAGTTGCTTTTGCTGCTCGTTGCGGGGATCTAAGTGCAAGATAGTAAGTATCCCTATCCGATATCGAGATAATTCTTAGCTAATATTAGATATAAAGCTAGTACTAGAAGCAGGACGCGCCGCATAGGCTCTAGCGGCGTTTATCTAGATAAACTACCCTCTCGACGAGTTTTAGAAAGGGGAGTATACTAATTTAGCTCGCATAGCTATATAAGCCTATTAGGAGTTTAGGACGAAAAAATAATCCTATAACGTAGTTTGCTAGCTAGGCTCCTAGGGGCAAAATTAGTATAGAAATTTAGCTAGGGGGGCAAAAAAATTAAGCAAGCAAAGCTAGGCAAAAACAATTTTAAGTATAGCTAGGCGCAGTAAAAATTTTAGATAGATTTAGCTAGGCAGATATTTTTTATTTGCTAGTTTGCCTAGGCTAAATTAATAAAAGAGATTCTTGCTTTCTAAATATAACGAGTATAGTTTAATTATGCAATAATTAGGATATAATAATATAATCCCTTCGAAATAGGAAGAAAATAAGCATAGTATAGAGGCAATATCTATCCGATTTTAGGTTAGTATTAAAACAAAGTATTCTAAAAGTCGTAAAGAGTAAAAAACGAAAGTAAAAGAATAATCGAGAAGGTTTCCCTAGATAAAGAAATAAATCCCTCCGGGTATCTTAATTATTATCCTAAACGTTCTAGGGATAAGTCGAGGTCCTTAAAAGATTAAAACCGCGGGCTATAAGAGTCCGTTCCTTCCTAAGGATCTTATCGTTATTTAAGGTCGATTTAGTTATCCTAAACGTTCTAGGTATAATTCGGGGTCCTTAAGAGATTAAAACCGCGGGCTATAAGAGTCCATTCCTTCCTAAGGGTCCTATTATTATTTAAGGTCGATTTAGTCTTCCGAGCAGCTATTATACTATCTAGTACCGTAAGAGATTAAAACCGCGAACTCTAGGAGTCCGTTCCTTCCTAGGGTAAAGGTCGTTTCCTAGCTTAGGTCTAGGCATCTATTTCCTAGCTAATCTGCATTTTTATTAGATATAAGACTCGTATTAATAGCTAATAGTAATACTAATTAGTATAAGTAGGGCATTAATATATATTAGTATAATATAAGAGAGGACTCTGCTTAAGTTAGCTCGGGTCCTTAATCTATTAATATCTGCTTATCTCTATTCTCTTTCTTCCTTTCGTAGGGGAAGAAGGCAGAGTCTATATATACCTTTCCCTAATCCTAATCCTCTTCTCCTGCTTTATCTTCCTAATCTCCCTGTAATCCGCTTCTAATCTCGGACTAAGTTCGATCCGATTATACTACGAGCACTGCCTAAATATAGCCCTATTGCATAATTAAATGCTTCGTCTATGCGTACCTATCCCTAGTTATTTCCTTTAGGGGCAGATATGCGTCGAGACGCGTAGACGATTCGTATTATGCATAGTTCATATAATTAATACTATAATATTTTTTTCAGCTGCTTAATTCCTATACTTACTTTCTACTAAGGATATATAGGAAGCCTTATAAGCTATATAGATTAACATATACCTAGGGCCCCCTGATTTACTTTAATATATGTTTATCTAAATTAGAAGTATAACTTTAGACTGCGGAATAATATATTTCCGTATAAGCCTTTTTTCCGCGACTAACTCCGCGCTATCTTTATTATAATATATATTAACCCTTTTCTGCAAGATGCCTAATATTATCCTTATTATAATTTATATTACTCCTTTTTATATAAGTATTATGCCCTTTTAGATAGGAGATAGGAGTATTATAGGGGCAGTATAAAAAGGGAAGCAGATTACTCCTAAGCTTAGCATAATAAGTATATAATATTATAGTAAAATTATACTAAGATTATAGCAATAATAGTTTAAAGGAAAAAAGGGCAGCTATATATTTAGATTATAAAGAGTTTAGGATAAATATATATTATTTCTAGTTTTATTTAGATATTTTTAAGGCTATATATATATTCTGTCTTCCTCTCTAATAGAGGAATAAGAGGAATAGATATAAAAAGATAAGCAATAAATTAAAGACCTAAGCTAGTTTAAGCAGAGTCCTTTCTTATATTATACTAATATATATAAATGCCCTACTTATTAGTATAATAATAACCCTGCTATAAAGCAGGTTAGCATAAAGTTAATATTTGCTATAGCAATAACGAAGTGCTTGCTATAATCTCTTCTCGCAATTATAAGTCCTTGTATTTAGTTCCCCTCTCTCCCTTCTCGCGTTCGGCATAGCGCTATTTGCAGCGCCCCTAGATAAGGCCCTTAGAGATACTATTAAGGTCCTAATAGTAATTAATAGGGGTCCTAGGGGTATTATATAATCGCAATAGCACTTTTAAGCAGGTGCTAGATAATTTAATATTATTAATACGCTTAAAAAGGACCCTTTTATAAAGATACTATAAGTACTAATAGATTCTATTATAAAGAAAGTATTTAATTATCCTATTAGAGTAGTTTTTTATAAACATTTTCGGGCTATATAGGCTATAATAGATATAGTATAGAAGAAGCTTTAAAAACGCGCCCCTGCTATAACTAAAACAGATAAAACTTCCCTTCCTACTACTATTACTTACGCGATTTAGAAATCTATTAAGTTAGCTATCTAGAAAGCTCTATAATCCTATATATCTAGGTTAAAACTATCCTAGACCGCTATGCTTATTGCCGCTACTACTATACTAATCTTAGAACTGCCCCTTATTTAACTAGTACTAGCTTAATAAAAACGCGAGATACTTATCTTAGTTTAAGGCATCCTAGTTATTAAGGAGATTAGCAAAACCTAGGTAAAACTATTTATAGGTAGGGCATTAATATATATTAGTATAATACAAGAGAGGACTCTGCTTAAGTTAGCTCGGGTCCTTAATCTATTAATATCTGCTTATATCTATCTCTTCCTTCTTCTATAAGGGAAGAAGGCAGAGTTTATATATATATTTCCCTAATCCTAATCCTCTTCTTCTGCTTTATCTTCCTAATCTCCCTATAATCCGCTTCTAATCTCGGACTAAGTTCGATCCGATTATGCTTTAAGCACTGCCTAAATATAGCCCCGTTATATAATTAAATACTTCGTCTATGCATACCTATCCCTAGTTATTTCCTTTAGGGGCAGATACACGTTAAAACGCGTAGACGATTCGTATTATACGTAGTTATATTTATAACACGAGTCCTACGTTTAATAAAATGCAGATTAGCTAGGATACAGATGCCTGAACCTAAGCTAGGAAACGACCTTTACCCTAGGAAGGAACGGACTCCTAGAGTTCGCGGTTTTAATCTCTTATAGTACTAAACGGTATAATAGCTGCTTAGAAGACTAAATCGACCTCGAATAATAATAGGATCCTTAGGAAGGAACGGACTCTTATAGCCTATAGTTTTAATCTCTTAAGGACCCTAACTTATACCTAGAATATTTAGGAATAACTAAATCGACCTCGAATAATAATAAGATCCTTAGGAAGGAATAGACTCTTATAGCCTGCGGTTTTAATCTCTTAAGGACCTCGACTTATCCCTAGAACGTTTAGGATAATAATTAAGATACCTAGAGGGATTTATTTCTTTATCTAGGGAAACCTTCTCGATTATTTTTTTACTTTTATTTTTTACTCTTTACGACTTTTAGAATACTTTTTTTTAATACTAACCTGAAATCGGATAGATATCGCCTCTATACTATACTTATTTTCTTTCTATTTCGAAAGGACTATATCTTTATATCCTAAATATTTTTATACGGATATATAATTATAATATACTTATTACGTTTAGGAAGCAAGAATCTCTTTTATTAATTTAGCCTAGGCAAACTAGCAAATAAAAATTATCTGCCCCTTATAGAAGAAGGAAGAGATAGATATAAGCAGATATTAATAGATTAAGGACCCGAGCTAACTTAAGCAGAGTCCTTTCTTATATTATACTAATATATATTAATGCCCTACTTATACTAATTAGTATTACTATTAGCTATTAATACGAGTCCTACGTCTAATAAAATGCAGATTAGCTAGGATATAGATACCCGAACCTAAGCTAGGAAATAACCTTTACCCTAGGAAGGAATAGACTCCTAGAGTTCGCGGTTTTAATCTCTTATAGTACTAAATAGTATAATAGCTGCTCGGAAGACTAAATCGACCTTAAATAATAATAGAATCCTTAGGAAGGAACGGACTCTTATAGCCTGCGGTTTTAATCTCTTAAGGACCCCGACTTATACTTAGAATATTTAGGAATAACTAAATCGACCTTAAATAATAATAAGATCCTTAGGAAGGAACGGACTCTTATAGCCTGCGGTTTTAATCTCTTAAGGACCTCGACTTATCCCTAGAACGTTTAGGATAATAATCGAGATACTTAGAGGGATTTATTTCTTTATCTAGGGAAACCTTTTTAATTATTCTTTTACTTTTATTTTTTACTTTTTACGACTTTTAGAATACTTCTTTTTAATACTAACCTAAAATCGGATAGATATTGCCTCTATACTATACTTATTTTCTTTCTATTTCGAAAGGACTATATCTTTATATCCTAAATATTTTTATACAGATATATAATTATAATATACTTATTATATTTAGGAAGTAAGAATCTCTTTTATTAATTTAGCCTAGGCAAACTAGTAAATAAAAATTATCTGCCTAGCTAAATCTATCTAAAATTTTTATTACGCCTAGCTATACTTAAAATTATTTTTGCCTAGCTTTGCTTGCTTAATTTTTTTTTTTGCCCCTAGCTAAATTTCCCTACTAATTTTGCCCCTAAGAGCCTAGCTAGCAAACTATATTATAGGATTATTTTTTTATTCTAAACTCCTAGCGGGCTTATATAGCTGCGCAAGCTAAATTAGTATACTCCCCCTTCTAAAACTTATCGAGAGGGTAGTTTATCTAGATAAACGCCGCTAGAGCCCGTATAGCGCGCCTAGCTTTAGGTACTAACTTTATATCTAATATTAGCTAAGAATTATCTCGATATCGGAAAGGGATACTTATAATCTTATACTTTAACCCCCGTAATAAGTAGTAGAAGCAACTCTTTACTATAGCTAAGTCCTATTCCTAATAGGCGTTAGTTATAAGCAGCTACTAAGCTAGACAGGAGATATACTAGTAATAAGGAACCGTCCTTATTACCTCCTTATATAGCTAACTACGACTTAGGGTTTAGGGATTTTAATAAGACCCGCCTAGTATCTTAGGAGTCTTTATTATTATTATTAGCGTTTTAGGCGTAGTTATAGCTAGGAAAAGGCGACAACTTAGTATTATTAGCGGCGGCGTATATCTAGGAGCCTAAGGTATTAATAGCAAGCTGCTTAATAATAAGGCTAGGATACCTATATAAAATTAGTCTAATACTCTTATAAAATATTGCAAAATTACGAGTAAATTAACTAAAATTCTGCTTACTTTACTATATACGCAGAGGAGGAACTAGAGCAATATCGCTATTATTGTTATTATTACTGCTTATAGCTATTATCTTTCTAGTTAAAGTATCCTCGCCTAACCTACCCTCCTTACTCCCCCGCCTAGCCCTATAGCCCCTCCCCCTGCCCCTACCCCTACGCTTTTTAGCTAGCTTTAGTAGTATTTCTAGAATATTTCGTTAGCCTTATATAACGATTTCGAAAAGTATTACTGCTATTTTTATTAGAGTTTAGTTATACTTACTATTAATAGTAATAATAATACTATATAATATTATTAGGAGTATAGAAGGAAGAAGAAAAGAAGAAGTATAAGAGGAAGAGAGGGAATAAATTTATTTCGCGGGGTAAGTTACGTATACGCATATAAAAAAAACGCAAAATACAGTAAGTACGCACTATAACCCTACTACCCTATAGAAGACTGTTTCCTTTACCCTTTTTCTTTTACTATATTCTTCTTTATATACTTATTTATTTATTTCCTATATTATTTCTTCCTTTCTGCCTTTCCTATATACTATTTTCTTTATTACTTTTCTTTTTCTTATTTATTTCTTTCCCTTATAACGATTTAATAATAAAAAGAGGACTACTAGTATATAAATATAACTACGTATAATACAAATCGTCTACGCGTCTTAACGCGTATTTACCCCTAAAGGAAATAACTAGGGATAGGTACGTATAGACGAAGCATTTAATTATATAATAGGGCTATATTTAGGCAGTACTCGAAGCATAATTAGATCGAACTTAGTCTAAAATTAGAAGCGGATTATAGGGAGATTAGGAAGATAAAGCAGAAGAAGAGGATTAGGATTAGGGAAATATATATATAAACTCTGCCTTCTTCCCTTATAGAAGAAGGAAGAGATAGATATAAGCAGATATTAATAGATTAAGGACCCGAGCTAACTTAAGCAGAGTCCTCTCTTATATTATACTAATATATATTAATGCCCTATAAAAAGAGGACTGCTAGTATATAAATATAACTACGCATAATATAAATTATCTACGCGTCTTAACGCGTATCTGCCCCTAAAGGAAATAACTAGGGATAGGTATATATAGACGAAGCATTTAATTATATAATAGGGCTATATTTAGGCAGT